>ML778595.1:308465-337193 GCA_009831015.1 Picea engelmannii | reverse complement strand
CTTTTAATCATTATTTATTATATTATGGGTCCCCTTTACTCAAAGATAAATGTTTCATTGCTTTCTTGGGTGATCCCTGGGTGAAGCATCTGGAAGGTTCATACAAGGATTTATATTTTTACCCAACATCAATCCCTCTGGGAATTCATCCCCTTCTTCCCATAGAATGAGGTTGTTATAGGATAAATCCGTAGGTTCGGACACTAACCGATCTCCCTAGATCCACCTGGTATCTAGAACAAAACAAGACAGAATAATACACTTTCCCTAGATCTAGCCTATTGAATGAACTGAGAGATAAGAATTATGGACATACCTTGTGATCACTTCCCTTATATCTCTGTTGTTCCAAGATTTGCTTCAATGCTCTCGTCCCGTCCATATCACAACAAAATGAACCAATCGAAGTAAAGACAAGTTAAGATATTCAATGACTAGTCTATACATATGATCAAGGAATTATGTAATAAAATGACATCATCTTTATGGGAAAGTGACATATTGTTGTATTAATTTAATAGAAAGTGAAACTTACAACCTGAGCCTTGATGTCATAGGTCTCCTTTCGATGGCTTCCAGCTCTGACACACGCACTTGCTCATGTATGAAGAAAGTCTACCACATGTGATGACCTTGCTATTGTCTCTTGTTGTTGTAGCATCAATCCTCCATACAGTCTTGCACCAATTCTCTAATCAATCTCTTGCTAACTTGTTGCTAACTGAACTTAACCCTTTCCATGAGCAATATCCTCAATATATAGGAAGAGATAGATTAGTTACTTGGATAGGGAATGATCCCAAGATATCTGGAATGACAGTACTTGAGTAACCACTCGAAAGCCAACTCACCCCTTCTAGAATATTCCCTTCTAGAAGGTTCGAGATATTTATCTTTTTCCTTTGTAAAAGCATGTTCGCACCCTAACCATGAGTACAGTGCGAGAAGTTCTCACCCTAGCTTAAGGTAGACTGCGAGAAACTTGCATTCCCGCGGGTGAATATATAAGCAGCCTGCGAACATGTTTCAAAGTGTGAATTCTGGAAGAAGACAACTGTAACTTTTCTCAGAAAAGTGTTCTTGGTAAAGAGCTTGATCTTCCATCATCATGACATTATCATGACACCATCACAATGACCAAATTTGTGGATAACAGAGGTACAACCCCCTCTTGGGTCAATACACCTTAAAATCCCAAGAGATAAGGAAATGGAGGGGAACAATGATGGAAAGTGGTAAGTATGGTCGGGAATGGTACGATGGCTCTTTAAGGAGTTTCTAGTAGAAAACACATCCCCAAGGAAGACCACTTACTAGGGAACAATGTCAACCACCATGGTGAAGCAGCGAAAAAGGCATAATGTCCAAGCCTATATCATGTAATCTAGAGAAATCCAATATAAAACAAACTCAATTGCCTTAAATATTGAAATTTTTCTCACCATAATACTGACTTGTACCTCATGGAGCAAGGCCCACTGCCTTCTAGAAGCCATTTGATGTGGTGGATGCCATATGGAAATCTGTGACCATCTATGGTGGGGAGAGGGGTCTCCAACTGTGCAAAAGGGTATTGTTGGTCATGTAGTCTCTCATCACTCCATATATGCAACCTAAGGGCCTCGAGACATAATCTCCTTAGTTATCCACAAAATGGGGATAACATCTAGCTCCTACTTTAGGACATGTGATCGTTGTAGAGTGCATGAGAACCGCATCATCTCCTGGTAGACCTGTGCCTGCAAGGAAACATAAAACTGTCAAGTTCAGGATGGCCTACTCATCCTTGTTCTCATATGATCATAATCAAAACCAACTAAGCTAGAAAAAGAAAATTTTGAATTTTTTTCAAAAACATTTAAGCTAAGTATGAAATCAATATGCAAGTAGAGAAAAATGAAAATGAAATGCACCTAAACTAATATGATCAATCAAGATGCAAATGCAGAGGAAAAAAAGATGAACTACCTACTTACCTGGGGCATGGGCCCTAAAGAAGTCATGTGGCCTTGATGTGAGGTTGGAGGAGAGATCCATCTACCGGTATTGGCATATTCCTCACGTTTAATGCTTCCAGATAGTTCCTTTCCTTATCAAACTTCTTCCCGATGACGTAAGGGCCGAGCCATGAATTGTTGTCTTTCTAGCCATATCTAGGCTTTCCCTTTCTTTTTTCCCACATGAGCACAAGACTTCCTTCATTGAAATCGATGTAAAGTGTATTCTCATCATGTGGAGGCTCTATTTGGACTATCTCTTTGATGATTTATTCATTTTTTTTATCTTCTCCATGCATAATATGAATAGACTCTACCTCCTTTCCATGGTATTTTGTGGTCTTCTTCATATCTGTCCATGGGATAAACATCTCTATGGAATCTTCTTGTATGAAGGGTAACTCAGATGGATCATACTCAATAACTTGTGAAGGCATATCGTGATAGTGTTCACTGACACGATTAGGGCCCCTCAGATCCATTACATGTGTATATTTATTTTCCCTGTTGTGTAAGATCTCATATGTGCCATCGACCATGGGAATATATGCATGTGTAAGGTTCATGCTAAGGAAACCTCTAAGGGTTGAGGACCAAGTCCTTGACAAGAGAATCCCCCGGGAATCTAGAACATTGATCACCAATATGTCCATGAGGATGCTGATATGTAGAAAATATATCAAAAATACCTCAACTTCTTCACAAACTCCCAAGACCTCGACCCTTCATTAATCAATACCACAAACATTGCCATAAGGTCTAGTTGTCTTCAAACCAAGTTTATTCATTACCTTCAACGACATGACATTTGTTGAGGCCCCTGAATCAAGCATGTAGTTGTTCAAGCAGAGGCCATTTATGCCTAATGAAATATAGAAAGGAGGGTTCTTATCCCTTGGCCAATCGAGATACATAGTATTCAAAATGATGGGAGGATCCTCCTTTTCGGTTGGTACCTATAAGACTTTCAAAATTTCCCTTTTCACATAAGGGATCTTACACATCTCTATTACTGGGACTGTCATATTCATCTTTCTAAACATGCGTGCAACATCTATATTTAATTGAATGTGATTTGTAGGAGATGTCTTAGGAAGAAACTCACATACCAGTAGTGGAGGTGGTGGAGCCACCTTTTCTATTGATGGAAGAGGAGTATTAGGCTGTGACGGAGAAGATGAAACTTTATTTCTTATTGTGTAGGTCAGAATTTCCCTCATCCTTAATTCCTTCTTTTGATCTCTGTCAATTTATTCAAGGCCCAGAGTCTCCCCTCTCTTTATCCTATTCTTCTGGATTCATTAATCTTCTCTTGGGTAACTTGTTCATCATCGAAATTGCAAATCATATCAATGAATTTTATATCATCGGGATAATATTCGTCTCATCGAGGACACTCATCTTCTCTATGGGTTTCTTAGCATGGGAGGCACCAAGGTTCTATATCAACTGTCCCAACAAGTTTTAATGTATCTAGGGCCTTTGCCTCTTATTGAGGTCTTGGTTTCCAACTGATGGTATCTCTTTGTAGTCTGGAAAATTGAGGTCCGAGAGTAGATTGATTTATTTCCACTATAGTCATATGGTTCATAAGCTAATTCTACACCTGGACAAACTGAGTATTCATTTGGTCTATCTTTTGAGTCAGGAGAGCAATCAGATTAGGAACATTGTTGTTGGAAACCTTCATTCTTACTTCTTCCTTGGCACGAGGGTACTGAAAAGGTTATATTTTTTAATTTAGGATATTCTCTTCAATGTCAATACTGAACTCTTTAGCCTCCGCCAATGATGTGGTATTTTTATCTTTGAGAATGTATCATAATTGTTCTTCAAAATCATTCATGTAGAGGAGACGAATTGATGATGTTGTAGGAAGGTAATCTGTTGGAATTTGATTGTACAACCTGTCAAATATGGTAATGAATTCCTTTAATTTTTCATTCTACTTTTTTTTTACTTGATTTAACTAAGTCCCAAGTGTCCGACCATCTAAATTTTTTTACCATCTGCTCTTGAATAAGTTAGAAAAAGCATCATAGGACATGAGATGATTATCAGGGAGTCCTCAGAACCAATCAAGGGCTTCCTCAGTCAATGATGAATAAAATAACCTCATGGACACATCTTCATGTTCAATACTTGCATTTTCCATGTCCCGGACCATGACATAAATGTGGTCCTCAACAATTATCACATTGTTTCCTGGGAACTTTGGCAACCACTTGTTGACTTATTTTGGCATTGTATTAGAGTAACCTTGGATATTGGCCATGTTAAGGGATTTGTAGGGTTCCCTTTCCCAAGGGTGATCCATTGGAGCAAGAGGAATGGTATTATGGAAAAGGGTTTTAACAATGGGAGACTTGAGAGGAGGCCTTCTTTGGTAAATCTTAGAAGGCTTGAACCTCCCAGGGGGAAGAGGTTTGGGAAAGCAAGGGTTTTGGGAAGGTGGAGTCGCCAGATGAGATTCAAGATGATCTCATCAAGAAAACTGGAAATGGAACGTCCCTTGGGTGGATTCACCAGGCAGGCTAAGGGAAAGGCTTTGGGATAGCTTACCAAAGTGTCATTAGGGTACGAAGAAGATTCAAAATCTTCCCCGACAATGGCACCAAAATCTTATAGCACAAGTTGTAGGTTTGGCAAAGCCTGACCCAACCACAAAATAAATTTCTACAACTAAGGAAATCCTACACCAAATGTCACCTCGATGTAGGTCCCACACTTCAAGGGTGACTAGGTCACTCTAGGGAGGCGATCTCGGTGACCTGGGGGGAATAAGATGGGGATGGATAGATATGGAAGTGGAACCCCTAGAGGTCAATTCTAAATGGAATGAGAAGTGGAAATATATGCCTTGTAAACCCAACAAGTATTTCCCCAAAGATGTAATACTTCTCCGGATGATTGTACCTGCCCGAGACACAAGAAAATCCAACTTGCAATGTTGCATGTTAGTATGGATCAGCAAGTTAAGCTTGTTGTCCCTAATTTGCAGCAATGGAAAATAGTATATATCATAAAACAAGACATCTAAATCAGCATATAAAAGTGTGGTATTAACCAATGATTTTATCAATGAATTAGGCAATAAATTATGACTGAAAAATGACACTTTGAGGCTAAATAAAGCAAGTTGTTGTAACATGTATTTTCTACATAAAATTTCAGCCTTATGGTTGTAGCTTTCAATCACTTATATCAGCAATTTACACCATCAAAATATGCCAACAATTAGTCCAAAATATGTGCCCCGGTTAGTAAAGTTAGTGAGCAAGATTTAAGAGCTAGTATAGGGTTAGTTTAGGAGTTAAGAGAGAGCTAGTAGCTAGGGTTATGCAGCCTTAATGGCTGAAGGTTAAAGTTTGTAACATCAATTAAAGTAGTGGGAGAGAGGGGACGCCCTAGTAGGGTAAGATTCCTCTCAATGTGGAAAACCAACTTCAAGCAAGAGATCTTTCAAAAGATGAAATTTCATGTTTTCCAAGGCAATCATTTTATATCCCCAATGCTCAAAATAAATGACTAGTGCCTTAAACATTGGGTTAATGGTGTCAAATAAATGAACTACATATGATAGTTCCTTGGGGGTGTAAATCCTCTTACTTCCTAAGTCAAATATCTCTAGTTAGGGTTTGATAATGAGGGGTGTAAATCCTCTTACTTCCTCAAACAAACCCTTGCAACATCAATGAAGTTCAAGCAATAAATGATGGAGACTAGAGTGGGGGTGTAAATTCTCTTACTTCCCGCTTATCTCCTAGCACAACAATCCTTGACTTGAAAAAATGATAGCATAAGAGTAGAATACCATACCAAAATCAAGAAATATGCTAAGACAATCCACCATAAAATATAGAAACCATTAATCCAAGGCTAGCACCTCACTCCTCCATCAACCATTCAAAAATGATAGCCATAAACAAGTGCACAAGAGACAAATATTCCAAGTGTAGAGAAAATTCCATATCAACTCTTCTCACAAGAGGGAGAGTTATGTTCAAATGAGATCTTATGATCTCTTATTTATACAAAATGTCACCAAGGTGACTTTTCCACATATTAAGGGGTAAACCACAATACTATGGGTCGAAAACCCTAATATTTACCCCTTTAACAAATTAATATTAAACAATCCATTTAAATTTTCACTTTTGCACAAATAAAACCCTAATTTTACATGGATGTCACCCCTCTAGGGGACATTTTTCCACTTGGGACAAGTCGTTGGTGTTGGAGAAGCTATGGTAGGTCTCCAAAGGCCACATGTCAAGCATATATGCAATCTCCTCATGGGCAAGGCCTTATCCTCCTCAAAATTTCCATGTTTCAATGAGTGGAAACACCACCACCAAACCCTAGCCCCCAAGTATGACGTCAAGCTAAAAAAGAAGACGTTTTTCCCCTTCTAGGAAAATTGTTTGGCATGTGAGGGCTAGGCTAGGTATTCCACATCATATTATAGGTCTTCAATTCTTCATCTTTGTGATATGACATGTGAACCCTTGGCATCCAACCTGTGGGCTTGCATCCCCATGGAAGCCCAAGTTAGGCTTGTTCTCCCAAAATTGTCCACCAACTAGGTCCTGCAAAGACAAATGAGCACACCCTCCAAGGATCTCAAGTCATAACATCATGATAAGTGAATCTAATCAATAAATGAGCCACCTAAGCACGTGCATCAAGGATCATTGTATAAAACAATTAATTTCTCAAAGACACTATGCGACTTGTCAAGCTTGAATATGGGAGGGTTGACGAGGTGTTCTATTGGGTATATCTTACCCTAGGTCAAGGAAAGTTTCTAAGAGATCCCTATATAATCCATGTAAAGTGGATGAAGTGGTTGGGGTCAAAACTCAATGTGCATAGGGATCATGACATACAAGGGATATTAGTGTCTCATTCATGGGTGACTTTGTAGAGGGTGTATGGTACCTTCGTCCACAAAGAACTTTTTCCAAGCCCATTATTTTCCATTATTTTATTCTTTCATAATTTTAAGGAGAGGTTGAAGTTCACTGCCCTGGTGTGGTGACCAGATAATGGAAATGTCACCCACACATACCTAGTGGAAATGAGAAGGTTGGCTCATGATGAGACCCACTTTCTCTCATCCATGTAACTAAGAGCCATTACCCTAGTTTGGTGGCCAGATGATGGCACTGTAATAGCACTAGATATTCATGGACGTGATAGGTCGTTTCGTGATGAAACCTCCCATCCTTCAACTAACCTTTTAGGCATTCTTTATTATATTGTGGGTCCCCTTTACTCAAAGATAAGCATTTCACTGCTTTCTTGGGTGATCCCTGGGAAAAGCATATGGAAGGTTCATACAAGGATTCTATCTTTTTAACCAACATCAATCCCTCTGGGCATTTATCCCATTCTTCCCATAGAATGAGGGAAACCCCCTCTTGGTTCAATACACCCTAAAATCCCAAGAGATAAGGAAATGGAGGCGAATAATGATGTAAAGTGGTAAGTATGGTTGGGAATGGTATGATTACTCTTTAAGGGAGTTCCTAGTAGAAAACCCACCCCCAAGGAAGACCACTTACTAGGGAACAATGTCAACCACCAAGGTGAAGCAGGGAAAAAGGCATAATGTTCAAGCATATATCATGAAATCTAAAGAAATCTAAGATACAACTTACTCTATTGGCTTAAATATTGAAATGATGCTCACCATAATATTGACTTGTACCTCATGGAGCAAGGCCCACTGCTTTCTAGAAGCTAGCTGATGTGGTGGATGCCATCTGGAAATCTGTGACCATCTGTGGTGGTGAGAGGGGTTTCCAACTATGCAAAAGGGTATTGTTGTTCATGTAGTCTCTCGACACTCTATGTCTGCAACCTAAGGGCCTTAAGACATTATCTCCTTAGTTATCCACAAAATGGGGATAACATGCATCATTGAGTGGCATCATTTCAGGTTTCTTATTTCTGTACTAGATTATGTAGTTTCTTAGCAACCATTAGTTTGTGTGCTTAGTAGTATTCTACAACTGTTATTACAATCCTTAGTTAAAATTTAGTTATCTACTCTAAATTTGGTGTAATGAATGTTTTTTATCTATTCGACAATGTTTGTTATCTATGAATGCAATGTAATGAATGTTTAAAAGAGACTTAGCAACACAATAATTTTGGGTAATTGTGTGAAATTGCCACCCAACCTAGTTGGGAACATTACACAAGGAATGAGCCATTCGTTTATCAGGGTTAACCCAAGGGAATTACCATCCATTTGTCAAGGCTAACCCAAGGAATGATCCATTCATTTATCAAGGTCCCCGGTGTAGCTGGCTAGGATTCTGAGATGTGGTTCCAAAACTCTAGATTTTCAAAATGGAGTCTTGCATTCTACCTTCTTCAAAATTATCAAAAATTTATGGGTACTATTCATGCATGTTTTCTTCATGCTCCCATGTATCAATTCCATTGAACCTTTACCATCCCTATGGATTTTTTTTTGAGAACTTTGACTTTCCGGTCCAGGATACGTACTAATTTCACCCAGAAATCCCCTTCATGCTCCACCTGGATCACATTCCAATCAATTATGTGGTTAGGGTCATGAATATATTTCTTTAACAATGACACATGAAATACATTATTCACTCTCATGGATGTAGGAAAATCTAGCATGTATGCAATTGGACCAATCTTTTCTAATATTTCAAAAGGCCCACAATATATCTCTACCAACTTCGGGCAGCTTCCTAATCTTAACAAACTTCTATTTTCCTTCACTTTCAAAAACACATGTTTGCCTACTTTAAAATATTTGAAAACTATATTATTGTCTGCATAACTTTTATGCCTATCCTGGGCAACCTTTAAATTATGTTTTACCATTTCCATCTTCTCTTCCATTTCTTTTAACATTTTTTTCCCAACAACTGCTCTGTCTATTGGCTTATCCAAACTCATGGGAGTGTTACATTTTATTCCATACAATGCTTCAAAAGAACTCATCTTCAATGAGGCCTGATACCCATTATTGTAGGAAAAATCAACTAAATGAATATAATCTTCCCACTTTGATGGATGATCCATCACATACATTCTAAGCATCTACTCAATTATCCTATTAGTCCTTTATGTTTTCCCATCTGATTATGGATGATACAATGTACTAAGATTTATATTTGTTCCAAAGCCTTTGAACAAACCTTTCCAAAAATTCGAAGTAAACTTTAGATCTCTATATGAAACTATTGTCTTAGGCACTCCATGTAACCTGGCAACTTCCTTATGAAAATCTCTGCAATATTTTTTGCCTTATGTGTAGTCTTTACTGGAATAAAATGTGTTGCTTTAGTCAATTATCCACCACCACCATGATGGAATCATGTTGCTTCATTGTTATGGGAAACTTAGTAATAAAATCAATTGTAACTACTTACCACTTCCATTATGGAATGGGCAATGGTTTCAGAAAACATGTTGGGTGTCTATTTTGTGTATTTACCTTTTGGCATTCTAGACATATGGCTATGTAATTAGCCACTTCCTTCTTCATTCTCGTCCAAAAGTATTGGCTTCTCACAACTGCAATTGTCTTCTGATATCCTGGGTGCCCGTCATATGGCACATTGTGAATTTACTTCAAAAATGCATTTTCCAGTTCATTCGAATTCGGCACATATACTTTTCCCTTATACATGAGAATTTCATCTTCTTTCAGCTCATAAAAATTAAAGTTCTGCTGAAAATTACCTTGTTGTAATGTGTCTTTTATTTTCACATATTGTTTATCTGAATTCATTGCTGCAATAATTTGATCTTTCAAGTCTATCATGTACATGTTGATGGCTTCCACATGCACTTCATGATCTCTCATGTTGAGTGCATCAGCTACTTGATTTTATTTTCCTTTTATATATTTAATTTTGAAGTCATATTCACTCAAAAATTCTAGCCATCTAGTTTGTCTAGCATTTAGTGTTGGCTATCCAAACAAATGCTTCATACCAAAGTGGTGTGTCCTTAGCTCAAATTTATTACCCATAAGGTAATTCCTCCACATTTTTAATGAATGTTCAATCGTTGCTAACTCCAAGTCATGTGTAGCATAATTCCTCTCATGGTCTTTTAGTTTTCTGGACTCATAGCATATTACATGGTCCCTTTAACTGAGAACTCCATCGAGTCCTTCTTTGCATGCATCGGTGCACAAAAAAAAATATTCATTTGGATCTCCAATCTTCAATATTGGTGCACTTGTCAATATTTCCTTCAACAATTGAAAACCCTCTTCACACTTGGAATTCCATTCAAATTTCACTCCCTTGTTTTGCAAAGAAGTGATTGGACTTGCAATCCTTGAGAATCCTTTTATGAATATTTGGTAATAAATAGAAATACCCATGAATGATCTTACCTCTATCACATTATTTGGCACTGCCTAGCCTCTAATGGCCTCTATCTTCTCAGAGTCAACTTCTACCCCTGCCACTGAAATTATATGCCCCAAATAGTGAATCTTCTTTTTGTAAAATATGCACTTACTTATCTTAGTATACAATTTATGTTCTCTTAAAACTTGTAACACCATTCTTAAATGTTTCTCATGTTCCTCTTCTCATTTATAATAGACAAGGATATTATCTAAGAACACAATTACAAACTTGTCCAGGTACTCCCTGAACACTCCATTCATTAGGCACATAAAAAATGTTGGGGCATTTGATAGCTAAATGGCACTATCGTGAATTCATAATGCCCATATATTGTTCCGAATGTCTTCTTGTTGATGTCTTGTTCTTTTATTCTTACTTGATTATAGCCTGATCTCAAGTCAATCTTCGAAAATATTATTGCACCTTTCATCTAATCAAATAAATCATCAATTCTTGGAAAAGGATACTTATTCTTTATGGTAACCTTATTGAGCTTCCTGAAATAAATAAACAGCCTTAAGTTTCCATCCTTGTTCTTCACAAAAAGGATCGGGGCTCCCCAAGGTGACACACTTGGGCGTATGTACCCCTTCTTCAAAAGTTCTTCAAGTTGCATTTGCGACTCTTTTGTTCTGGTGTGCCCATTTTGTAAGGTGTATTAGACACTTGGACAGCTCCTGGCACCAAATCAATAGAGAAGTCAATGTCTCTTTTTGGTGGTAGTCGTGGAACTTCTCTAAAAACATCTTCAAAATCCCTCAAAACTGGATGGTCTCCAATGCTTGCCACTTTGTCTTTGGTTTCCTCCTCCATATGGGTTGCAAACATCTGACATCCTTTCCTGGAGCTCTTCTTTAACTACATAGCCAAAATATCTCTAATAGTTATAGCTCTTGGAATGCCTTGAATCTTTCTGTGCTTCCCTTTCTCATCAAGACATGTGATTATATTGTTGTAACAATCTAGGAAAACATGATGTTTCTCCAACCAATCCATGCCAATTAGACAATCATATGAACCCAATGGTATGATGTTTACATCCACTTTGTATTGAGTCCATTCATGTCTATCAGACAATATTAAACCAACTCATTGGTTTTCCTCTTAGCCCTCATGGATAACTTAACTAACCAATATTTATTATCCTTACTTCTTTGCAAGTGAAATATTTCAACAATGTTAGCATTTATGTAAGTATTGTTAGCTCCATAATCAATTAAAATTGTTATGGGATCATTATTGATCTTACCTTCCACTTCAATCATGGGAGATTGATATTTGGCTTGCTTGTTATCCAAGACTGCATAAATCCTTGGAATTCTCCTTCCCATGTCTTCCACTATTTCAGCCTCCTTAATGTTGTGGACAGTCCTCATTATTTCTCCTTTGTGAGGGCAGACCCTATATAGATGATTTTCCCCACATTCCCAACATTGCACCGGTTGTTGCCTTGTCCTTTTTCCAAATGAATCTACAGTCTTTTGTTCATTTTGTGTGACTTGACCATGTTGATTCACTTGGAAATTATTCCTAAAAAAGGGTGGCTTAAAACCCTTCGGCCTTTGAACCTTCTTATCCTTCATCTTTTCATTCCAATATTTTTGGAAAATTGGTCTTCCTTTGCTTTGCTCGTGCAGATTTTCTTGCTCTCCTTATGGTTTCCTCCAAGGTTTTGGGGTTATCATATTGAATATTATCATTGTAAAAAGAGGGTAACCCACTTAGAAACCTTTGGATTTTGATTTTATCATCCTTGATGAAGTCAACATACTTCAACAATTCAAAGAATCGCTTCCCGTGTTCCTACATTGTCATGGTTCCCAGCTTGAGTTCAAATAACTCTTTCATATTTCTTTCATAGTAATGTTCGGATAAATATTTCTCTTGGAAATATCTCTTGAACTGCCTCCATGAGATTCTTTTCTCATCAAGGTTCTTGGCTTGCTTAAGTTGATCCAACCACAAGGTTGTGTTCCCTTGAAAGTGGTAGGTGGCAATTCTAGTTTCTACCCAGGATGGGTAATCATGTAGCTGGAAATATTTCTTCATTTCCAATAGCCAGGACTCAACATCTTCTCCTTTCTTGTGTTCACCATTGAAATTTGGTGGCTTAATCTTCCTAAGTTTTCCCTGCAATATGTCTACCTAATGTGTTCTCCTTTCCCTCTAAACGTGAGACACACTTGGGTTGTTCCCTGGACCTAAACTTGCATGAGTTCTTCTGATGGAATTCCTTGGAGAATGATGGTGTCTACTCATGCTTCTTGATTTCCTATCATTCCCATGATCATCTATTTTTCCATGGGATATTGATGTTGATACTTGTCTAGCACTAGTTTCTTGCTTGGTGCCAAATTCCTTGTTAACTTGCTTCTCTGCATATTTAGGATTTGAAGTATCTCTTCTTGATCCTTCACAATCCTCTCATTATCGACCCTATAGCTCTGCACTTATTTTTATAGGATTCTCATAGTTATAGTCCCCTGCATGTCTCTTCTCCCATTATACTTCATCTCATAATTACCCATGTTGATATGAAGACCTCCAATTTGTTCTTCATGTTTTTAAAAACCTTGAGCATCCTCCATGTCTCTAGTTCTCATGTAGGAACTAAATTCTTCTTTTTTGTATCTCTAATTATGCAAGAATGTGCATGCAATAATTGTTGTTAGAATTAAGCATATTTCAAAATATTTATCAATTAGATTACAAGTCATTCTTCATTTCAAATTATGAAGAATATTAATGCAAAAGTCCAAAGTAGGATTCCTTAAATACATTCATTTTCAAAACAACTTTCCAATAGTTGTCCTCATGCCTCAATCTAAATTTTGAGTGAATAGTTACAACAATTACAATTTGCAATTTCACTCTTTTGCTGCTACAAAATTCACTTTTATCACTTTTGAAGAGAATGTAACTCCCAAATAAAAATTATGGGTTGTCATATCTCTTATACTCCTCAATACCTTTCCAACGACTATTTGTTTTCTCCAATCCTAGCTCCGAGCTGAAAATCATGGTGGCAAAACAGTGAAGGACCATTCATTAGCATGTGCAACATAGTAGAAATCATCCGATCATTTCTTGATTATATCTCCGTCTTCGATCTGACTTAATGGATTCACCACAGATCTAAGTCATATCTCTTCTCCATACCTTCCATGAACCCTCCACCAACACTTAGATTTTTTTTTTCCTTCGCAGACTCGTAGACTCATAATCTTGTAACCTTCCTTTCATAAGTCCATCGGAAAAGTCTCAACACTTAACCATTTTCCATCTACACAGACTCGCAAACTCGCGGAATCATAATATTGTAACCTTCCTTTCATAATTTTATCCGAGAAGACTCAACACTTAACCATTTTTCGACTTCTATGCAGACTCACAGACTTAACACTTAGACAAATTCCAAGATCTTATCGCGGTTTTGTGGGACTAACAATTGGCCTACCACATGGCCCACAGCACCCGCCAACTTTAATTTCGTCTAGCATGTACCTTCCACAGTGGCAATACACATCTTTATTCTACCACTTAAGCTGACACATGGCCTCTACATCATGTCGACGTCATTGTGTGGAAAAATACCTAATTTTTCCGATTTGTTTATTTTCGAAATTTCCAAAGAGGTTCAATTCTTCACATTACCCATGAAATTTCTCTTAATTTTTACTTGCAGTAATTTAAATAAACAAGTTGCAGACATACTCCAAAATCAATTCTCTTCAAATTTCCACTTCAACATTCTGCTAACTCGACCCATCCAGGCTTAGTGTTGAAAATTGGGCTCTGATACCACTTTGTAACGTACCCATCACCCAGGTTGGGCAAGGCAACATAAAAATATCTTTATTATGACTATGATACCATAATGTAATCATTCCCTAACCCAACCAAGGAACCTTATGGTGTGTAATATAGATAAAAATGAAAATCTTTCTAACTAAAGTAATTCTTTTACTGTTAGTTGATTTCCTGTAGCTTACAACTACAAATCTAAAATAGATTTTGCTACTGCCTATAACCATAAAACATATGTATCTAAAGCATGCTAATAATCAACATGAAATGCAACTAAACTACTCATTACAACAACATATAAGTCATTCTCATTTACGTAGAGTTCACGCACATCAATAACACATGTAAATAACTCAGCAACAAGATAAAACACTTATATTTAAACAAGAATCGTGCAACCAACTGCTTGGGCCGTACATTCCACCCAACCATAGACTCATTGTTCCAAATCTCAACATCCATTCACCCTCGATTTGAGGCTATTAATCCACAAAATAGAGTGGTCTCTCACAGTCCACTCGTAGCTCATAAAACTCATAACCCAACAAATATTATCCTACATCTATCCTGATTTTTCTACCATCTCTCTTCTTCCTGAACTGCCCAGCCCAATGAATGCACCATTCATTTATAAGGGACAACCCAAGGGATGTACCATCCTTTTATCAGGGATAACCAAAGGGATGTACCATCTATTTATCATGGTTAACCTAAGGAATGTGGCATTCGTTTATCAAGGTCTCTCTGGCGCAAGTAACTGGGAATCTCTCAGCTAGGAACTCAAGGGAACTTGTTGCTAGGAAAACTATCAGCAAACCAACAACAAACACTTGTTGTTTTAGTCCAACTCACACATGAGTTCACTCTTCAAGCCTGACAACCTGGATCTTCAGTTCTCCATATCCAATTCTCTCCAATTACGCTCCATATTTCACCCTCCACGGCTACACCCACTCCCAACTCTCTTTCTTGGTCTCCCCTTTCCTCATGCACAAAACTAGATGTCTGTAAAAATTGTTGTCCCAACCCTTGAAAATTTCCTCTCTTGTGGATTTCCTTTCTTGACTCACACTCTTCCCCAATTTGATTGTATTCAACCCCCCATGTGCCCAATAACTCTGGGATGTGACCACTCACACCCACCCTCTTACATGTATTCAATGATTGGATTTGGGAACACTCAATCAGAAAATGGGAATTTTTGTATGCGATACGCAAGTTTAGGAAAAATGGGTTAAATTAATATACATGGGTATTTCCCCCTTTGACCCTCTCTTGGCCATTATCCTAGACACTTCCCTCTCTTGTGGATTAATTCAGCCCCCATCTCTTTTCCATGTCCCCTTTAGTAACTGGAATCACATTTTATTATTAAAACATTGAAATACAATTTGCATATTACATCGCTTGGTCGTAGCCACATATTATATCCACATAAGCATTAATTAAACTGGGGATTATATGGGGATGTTCCAAGAAAGGAAGAAGTATGGATACATATATTTTTTTCAGTTATTGGGTTGGTACAACAAGCTATAAGGATATATTGTGACAGTCATAGTACAATCTTCCTGACGAAGAACCTGACTTATCATTCAAAGACAAAGCATATTGATGTTTAGTATCACTTTGTGAGAGACATGGTTGAAGACAAGAAGGTGTTGCTGATGAAGGTGGAAAATTTGGAGAATGTTGTAGATTCATTAAAAAAATATGTGAGCACTGAGAATTTATCTTGGTGTAGAGGATCTATGGGCATTTTTTCCTTGAATTGTTGACTATGTAATCCTGTAACCCCTATATGCAAAGAAAACAACAAGTGGGAGAATTTTGGGTAAGTGTTATATTATTTTCAAGATTGGTCTCATGTATTGTACATTGATACAGGAGAAAGAGGGGGGCCTGGGGTCCCCCTTATAAGGGGGTTCAGGGGCGGAGCCCCCCAAAAAAAAATTTGGCGGTTTTTTGCTTCCATTTTTGGCGGTTTTTCGGCACATGGTTTTCGTCGATGGTTTTCTAATTCCAATTAAGGAATTAGGGTTGTTGACTAATCCATGTCAATGTATTAGGAGTTTGGATGTCGCAAGATCCTATATGTATATTTCATTGTAAACAATGAATATGATGATGAATAGAATATTAGCGGTGCGGCTCTAAATAGGTTGTTGGTTTTCCCAGTTTGGGTTTCTAGGGAAAAATCTTTGTGCAATGTGTGTGTGTGTGTGTCATTGTATATTTTTTTTTTTATTAAGAATCTATTTGCAGTAATTAATTGTACAAGGTTAAAATATACATACCCCAACCACCCCCATTTCCCATGAACATTTTCTCTTGGAATATTCATGGAATGAATGGTAAAAGGAAGCTAAGGTCACTCGAGAACAAAATCCTCAAAGAACAACCCACAATTTAATGCTCCAAGAAACCAAATGCCATAGAAATCTCATTTCTACTATGACCCCTAAAATATGGTCAATAACACATGTAATAGTGATTGATACATAAGGGGAATCAAGATGCCTATCATTCCTATGGAACCCATCAGAAGTATCCTTGTCCAATTTTTTCTCCACCCACCATTCTCTCTCAACAAGATTCCAACCGATTGACTCCTTATATTCTTGCTACCTTACCAATGTCTATGGTCCCTAATCAGTTCCTGATAAACTCATTTTCCTAACATCAATCCAGGCTCTTAGTCACATCATTGATAACAACCATTATCTAATCAGAGAAGACTTAAACATTACCACCTCCCTTGTTGAAAATAAAGGAAGCATAAGAAGGCTTGAGAGGGATTCTCATCATCTAAACGAAACCATTAGTACTCTTCATCTGGTTGATGTAGAAACTATTGATGGATTGCACACTTGGAACAACTGGTGGGGAGAAGAGAATCAAGTGGATTCCAAGATAGACTTCTTTTAGGTCTATGAATCTTTCATGCTATCAGGCCTGCACATATCAACCTTTATTCTCCCAAGTGGAGTCTCTGATCACTGGTCCATCAAGTTATAAATTGACCTCAAAAGAAGCCCACTCAACTGTCCCTTTGGATTTGAGAGTTTTTGGCTAGACCATCCTACCTTCCTAGATAACATTAGACTTTGGTGGACAAAAATAGAAATTAATTCTTGCTCCCAACTAATGTACCAACTTCGATAGAAAATTAGAAATGTCAAGCAATGTTTCAAGAAGCGGAATAAAGAGGTGTTTGGAGATATATTCAAAGAGAAACAAGAGTTGGAATCTAGGATAGAGAATATCCAAAAATTCATGGTTCTATAAGGTCGATTGGAGCAACTGTAAAAAGAAGAGACCATGCTTTAAACAGAACTAGAAAATAGAGATAGGAAAGAGGAACTTATCTAGAAACATAAATCTAGAATAAGATGGCTCAAAGAGGGAGAAAAAAACTCCAAATTATTTCATAGATCAATGATCTAGTGGTGCCACCCACAACATAATCTCCACCATCAAAGAAAACCAAGGAAATATTCTAACAAACCATGCAGATATGTAATAGGAGTTGGTCAATTTATACATATCTCTCCTCTTTGAGCTCCTACATGACATAATACTAGCCATCCAAAAAATCACCTACCATATTCCCAAATTAGTCTCGTGGGAACAAAATGAGGCCTTGTTGCACCCAATTTATTTGGAGGAAGTTAAGCAATAGATCATGGAAATTCCTAAAGGAAAATCACCTGGCCCAGATGGTTTTACCATTGATTTCTTCCATACATGTTAGTTGATCATTAATCTAGACATGTGGGCGCTAGTGGAGGACTCCCAAAAATTTGCTAATGTTCTTCTAGAATTGAATGCCACCTTCCTAGTCTTGATTCCCTAAGAGGAAAGAGAGGAAGATCCTAGGAAGTTCAGACCCATTTCCCTCTGCAATGTTGTTTATAAAATTATCACTAAATTAATAGAAAACCACCTAAAACCACTTCTTCCCTTCTTGATCTATTCAAAGCAAATGGGCTACGTTGAGGGTAATCAAATCCTTAATGGAATTATCATGTTCGATGAAATGATACATTCCCTTAAATCAACAAAATCTATGGGTGTGATCATTAATCTTGACATGTCCAAATAATTTGACAAGCTTAGATGGAAATACATTCAACACGTTATAAAAGCATTTGGTTTCTCTCCTCTCTGGAGCAAATGGACTATGTCCCTCACCTCCTCATATTTCTTCTTGATCCTAGTGAATGGATCTCCCTCGCCAACCTCTTCTCCCTTGTGTGGAATCCATAAAGGAGACCCTTTATCTCCTTTCCTCTTTATTTTAATGGTGGAACACCTTGGTAGGTCCTTCAAATCTATTGTTGCTAGCAAAAAAATTAGAGGACTTAGATTTTTTGGGGATGATTTGCATGTTTATCATCAACAATTTGTTGATGACACTATGCTCATGGGCACTCCTACTATTCAAGAATCCAAATCCATCAAGAAATTCCTCTTCAACTTCTTGGAGGCATCGAGTACTTCAATTAATCATTCTAAATATCAATTATTTTTCTTTAACACCTCTCTTGTGATACAGGTCCACATCACCAAGATCCATGGTTTCCAATGGAGCTCTCTTTTTTCTAATATTTGGGTGCATCTCTCATCGAAAACGTACTCCACAACTCCTATTGGTAAGATCTCTCCAAAATGGAACGTCGACTCACAAACTAGTATTTTTGATCGCTCAACATCCATGATCGCCTTCTTAAATATGTTATGCAAGTGATGTCACTCTATATTTTTTTAGCTCTTTCTGCACCAAAATTTATTCTAAAAGTTGTTTGCAACCTTCAAAGATCCTTATTGTGGGGAGGGGCTTGCAAGAAGATAAAATGGGCACTTGTAGCTTGGGAAAAACTTTGTCAACCAAATATCTATGGAGGACTAGGGCTTATGGACCCTAAAACTCTTAGCTCTGTTCTTGGAGCCAAGACTTGGTGGAGAGGGATCAACTGGAAGGATGATATATGGGACTGAATATGGCATCATAAATACCACAATAACACAATACCTTAGGAACTCATATGCTTGGAAGGCCACATCTCAGGATCCTTGATCTGGAATTCAGCATAGAATAACAAGCATATCATTTGTCAGCATTGTTTTTGGAGGTCAGAGATGGTCGCTAGTCCTTGTTCTGGGATGATGCTTGGAAAAAAATACCCTCTTTTTAGAGCCTACTAGACTTACAATATCTCAAAAAAAACATGATCATCAGAGGAAGTAAATGGATACAAAAATATCGGCTTCCCCCAGAGCCAAATGATCAATGGAGGACTTGGATTCCCAAATACTATTGGATTCCTCTTCCACCGGTGTTAGATTGGGATCTCTTCTAGAATTATCCTTCAAGAAGAAAAGTTAGAATCCAAATAGGAGAAGACAAGCTCCACTAGGCGCTCAAGCCAGCAGGTTGCTTCAAGCTCCATGAAGCCTATCACTTAGCAGCAGGACATCATAATCAACCTTCTCAAAACTAATGGAAAAATATATGGAAACAAAATTTATGGCCAAAAGTCTCCTTTTTCCTCTGGATTCTAGCTCATGGAAAAATCTTAACTTGGGACAATTTATCTCATAAATTTTTTCATGGCCCTACCTTTTTCCTACTTTACTTCCATGAAGGTGAATCCATGGAACATGTCTTGAAATCTTGTCCCCTATATTATTCCCTATGGGACAAAGGGGCCATCAATTTTTGCACTTCATATCGAATAAGAAGTATCTTGTCTGAAACTTTAGAAAAATGGAGAATTGCATCCTTCTCCAACCCCATTCTCAATCGTGTCTGGTAGCTCTTTCCGAGATTTCTTCTTTGGGAAGTTTGGAAGGAATGAAATTGAAGAATCTTCAAGAACCTGCATTTGGAAACTGATATTCTATTTATAAAAATCAAAGGAAACATTTAGGATATGACTCTCACTATTGATATTATGGTAGTCGCGGGAGGTATTAACCTCTATGTGTAACCTTTGACGAGACTAGAATATTCTGGGAAGCAAGAGAAACCCTAAACAGATGTGTAGAAACCCTAGGAGACATGTTGGCTCAGTAAAATAATTAATATAAGTGTTAACCTCTAAAACAAGAAGTCGGTCTCGAAAGGTGACAAAGAGAACTATAAATAATAAGGCGCTAGAGTTCATTTGTCACTCTTACTCTCTCAACTGCATAAGACTAGTGGTGCGCAAGTTTGGAGAGGGAGTGCAACTGCAACTATTGCAACTAGGATTTTGGCTTTTGGTTGGACTTTCTCTTGGTTATGGTTTGGACTCTCAGTTTGGTGCACTAGATTTGGAGAGACATATGCTACCTTTGTTGACCATTGGTTCTAAGGGTTTTCTTCTGAAATTATTCTATCCATCAAGGTTAAGGTGCTCGAGGGTGGCTTCGACCTATGGTTGGGTGACAATATTGCTATATTGTCTATGGAAAAACGAGCACGTCTCTTTATTTATAATAGGTTATGGGCCCACACTATCTTCAGACAGTCTAACCATTGGAATATATATTGGGAAGTTATTTTTTAAGCTCGTTATGGCACAAATTACAGCTGCAACTAGGTTTTCTAATTATGCAGCAACAACAAACCCTAACCCTAATGTTCGGGCACTTCTGGAGAAGCATTTGACACAATTTATTGAGATCCTAGTGCACCCTAGCCTAGCTCACCTCTTGGTACCCTCAACTAGAAAAAATATTAGGTTTGAATTTTTGGTCCAAGTCAAAGTCAAAGTTTGACTGGTCAAAGTCAAAGGTTGACTTCTGGTCAAATTGATTTTGTGGTCAAAGTTGAAATTTTAAAGTTTCTATCTTGTTCTAATCATTGAATCTTATAATTGAGTTTCTAATCTCTTCTTGTCAAGATGGTATCTAGTTTCAGATTGGAAGACAAGCTAAACGATACTACAAGATTTCAAAGGTATGCACTTGTATATGCTATTTAAGTTATATCATCTAGCAAAACATGAGTGTGTTTGCAGGGAAACTACTAGACATATTTTCCAAGTTGTAATCTTAGATTCAGTGCATTCGGAAGAACAAATGCACCCTCCATTGAAAGTGAGGCTTCAGGTTCCAGGTTTGATTAAATTGTTAAAATTTATATATATCAAGGGTGATAGTGTTGGATTACTAAGAAGGGGGGTGAATCAGTAATAGCGTAATTATAATCCTTTTTCTCCAAATAATCCAAGTGTTATATCAATGTAGAATTATTATCCAATAATGATCAATAAGAAATGAACAATCACACACATACACAATACACCARTGTTTTACGTGGAAACCCAAATCGGGAGAAAACCATGGAATGCTTTATCTTTATGTCTTGAAGAATTACATTCATTGGAAGCGCCAACTTCCTTTGTTTTCCAACTACAACTGGAAGGAGGCTCCAACCCCCTAGTTTCTCAGGATACAACCTGAGGGAAGGTCCAACTCCCCAATTCTATGGCTACAACTAGAAGGAGGCTACAACCCCCTATGTTCTCCGGCTACAACCGGAAGGTGGCTACAACCACCTGTCCTTGCCCCGTCCAACTGCCCTGAAGTAGAAGTAGAATGATTGAACCACTATCACACTATCACTGTGAGATATACCGCTATAAGCATGTACCAATAAACCTGAACCATGCATCAACATGTACCTCAACCTGTAATCAACCTATACCATAAACAAGTGCATCAACCATGCACAAATATGTACCAAAAAATCTATAAGAAACCTGTACCATAAAAAAGTGCAACCAAACATGCACCAAGTATGTACCAATCATGTGTCAAGTTCTCATCGACTATGAATCATCAATATGTACCAACATCATCAACTATACACCCCATGTATGTGCCAACTCATCAACTACTTGTCTCAACCATGTACCCAACTTGTACCTCAACCAAAATCCCTCATCAATTTCATCATCCAAATATGATTTGTAACTTTGTAATAGACCTGGTGTATATGATCACATACTTTCAAACCTTCCTTAACTTTAACAACAAGAGACTAGCATTTTCATCAAACGTTTCTTTAGTCTCACAAGACTAGTTTTCGATTAGTCAACAACCCTAACTTGAAATAATCATAACTTTGTACATGTAATGAATAAATATTTGAAACTGATAAAGAAGTTATTCATTGTGTTTTATGCGATTCCTCCAGGTTTCACTACTTGGAACCTCTCAGAAAAGGAGTTATGGCAAAAATGGCACACCTTTTTGAATCTTGTCTTATTCTAGATAGAACCCTTGTAGAGCATGACCCGCACAGAATATTTTTTCAATTGATATGAAATTGTTTCATAGCATACTAAAGATGGTACTCTAATCAAAACATTTGGTCTTACTAAATTTGGATTTGTTATGAAGAAGTTATGATGTTTTACCCGAAACACCTGTTTTTTTACTAGTTTCAGTACTAGCCACAAACCATATTTTCCACGAAGTGTAACTCCAAAAATACAATGACCCACAAGATGAATTTTTTACCATAGATACTTGGATATGTTTCCTCAGTGGAATATTAATTTCATGGTCTGAATCATTCTATAAAAAACAATTATTGAGAAATTGGTGAGATGACCTGAAAAAAACATACCTTAGAAAGCATCATCAAAAGAATTTATCCTTCCTTGAATTCCTACCTTTTTTTTTCACTTTACTCAGAAATTCGGCTTAGATATCCTTTGGTTACCTCAGAAACCTATAGGTATTCAATATTCTCAAGTGTGTCTTAAATGAGAGATCATTTCCTCTTATTTATACTCTCCAAGTAGCTTCCTTAAAAACATCTTCTAGGTCACTTTGCCCACTTTCTTTATTTTAGGGTTAACCCACTTCTAATTTCTCCATTAAATTTATTATTGAATTAATTTATTTTGTATTCACTTTGCATTATAGTACACTCATCACTTCACTTTATTATTCACCTTCTAAAATATCTTCAACCACTTTGACTACTTTGACCTTTTGGGGCTTGTAGATGACATATGAGGGTCCTCCAACTTCGTAAGACCATAACTCTCAAACCGTGAAGCGTTATGTGATGTTCCACATACCACCAGAAATGGAATGACATGTAATATCCATATAGAATATTATTACCTGAAAATATATCAAAACTCATACCATTATTCATCAAACAAACTTGGGTCCATTACCCAAACCTGGGTTCTCCAACTTCTCATGTCCATAACTCTCTAACCATGAGGAGTTATGTGATGTTCCACATACCACCACAAATGGAATGATAAGAACTATCCATATAGGATATTTTCACTAAAAACATCATTGGCGTTCATTTCATTATTCCACAAATAAGCATGGGTTCTCTAACCATACTTCTAGGATAACTCAATCCGCAAAGAGTCTTCCCGTGAGGGCTTTCACCATAAGGGGACCACTTTGGAGTTCATCCATTTCTACTTATTATCAACCATAACAAGACAATAATGAGTCATATTTACATCAAAAAATCTTGGGTCCATTACCCAACCTTTGTGCTATGGGGCTTTCTTCAAGGGTTGACATCAATGAAAATAAACCTTAATCAACAATCTCCCCCTTTGGCATTGATGGCAACACTTTGATGCAATACTAAAATCATATCACTCATGCTCCCCCTGGAACCATGCCTCTATCCTCTGCATCTGATAAATCTCTCCCCTTTTGTCATCAATGGCAAAGGTATATTTCCATTCAGGGTTGCTCCCCCTAACTGAACTGTCCTCTTATGGTCCTTCCTCATGTAAATCTAAGACATATAAGATAAGCATTCAAAAAGCATTCATTTTGGGGTATAAATAACTCCAAGTCTATGGCGAATATATTCAAAGGATTCCCGTGGAAGTGGTTTTGTGAAGATGTCTTCCACTTGTTCTTTTGTGCCCACATACTCAACTCTAATGTTCTTTTTTGCAACCTGCTCCCATAGAAAGTGATACTTTATTGGAATGTCCTTCGTCTTGGAGTTCATCACCGGGTTCTTCGAGATATTGATGGTTCTTGTATTATCACAATAGATTGGAATGGGTTCATAATACTCAACCTGTATATCTGTCAGAGTTTTTTTCATCCAAAGAACATGTGTACAACATGATGTTGCTGCAATATACTCTACCTCAGTTTTAGATAAAGATATTGATGATTGTTTCTTGCTTAGCCATGATACTAAACACTCACCCAAGTAGAACGTTGATCCAATGGTGCTTCATCGGTCATCAATAAAACCTGCCCAATCTACATCTGTGTAGGCAATAAGTGATAGATCCTTTCCTTTTGGATACCATAATCCAAACTCTTATGTTCCTTTGAGATATCTAAAAATCCTCTTCACTGCTAACACATGTGACTCCTTTGGTGCTGCTTGAAATCATGTCACCTGTCCAACTGCCTACATTACATCTGTTCTAGATATTGTCACATATAGTAGGATACCAATCATTGACCTTTATTACCTCTGATCTATAGACTTCGAATCATCATCTTTGGTAAACTTGCAACTGGTTTGCATGGGACTGATAACTAGTTTGCAATCTTCCATTCCGAACCTCTTTAGCATTTTTCTGATATACTTGGTTTGAGAAATAAAGATTCCTTGGTTTCTTTGACATATCTGAAGTCCTAAAAAAAAGGATAGTTCTCCAAGTAACGACATTTCAAATTCATTCTTCATATCTTTTGAACATTTATGGCTTAACCTATCATCATCACTACCAAAAATAATATCATCAACATAAACTTCAATTAATAAAATATTACCTTCACTTACCATGATGTAGACGTTGTTGTCTGTACTTCCTTTTCTGAACCCTGCATGTTGCAGATACTTATCCAATATAGAGTACCATGCTCTAGGATCTTGTTTTAGACCATACAAAGACTTATTTAATTTACACACATAATATGCATTCTCTGACAAATAAATCCTTTTGGTTGTTCAATGTAGACTTCTTCTTCAAGTTCCCCATTCAGAAAAGATGATTTTACATCCATCTGATATACTTTAACATTTTTAAAGCATGCATAGGCTAAAAGCAACCAAATTGCTTCCATTCTGGCAACTGGAGCAAATGTCTCTTCAAAGTCGATCCCTTCAATCTCTACATATCATTTACATACCAATCTATATTTGTTCCTTGAAACTTGTCTATCTTCATTTAATTCATTCCTGAAAACCCATTTTGTGTCGATCACATTCTTATTCTTTGGTCTTGGAACCAGTTCCCAAGTGTCATTTTTCTCTATTTGATCCAATTATTCATTCATGGCCTTATTCCAAAATTCATCCTTATTGGCTTCTTCAAAATAGTTTGGTTCAATTGTAGATAAGAGTGTTAGGTGCATTTGTTCTAGTGAACGGATGTTTCTTCTAGTCTCAACTCCTGCATCTTTGTTTCCAATAATTTGATCTGAAGGATAATTCTTCTGTACTTTCTAGGTGTCTTTGGAGATACTTGTTGAACTTGTTCTTCTATTTCTGTTGGATTATCTTCATCTTCCTCTTTTACTTCATCTTCTCCTTCTTCTTCTTCGAAAATTTGTTCCATTGATTTGTTTTCTTCTTCCTTTGATTATGGTATGTCTGTTTCATCAATTGTTACGTTGATGCTTTCCAAAACTTTGTTCAATCTTAGATTGTAACACTTGTATGCTTTCCTTGTACTTGAGTAACCAACAAGTACTCATTTGTCCACACGAGAGTAAAACTTTCTCATTCTGCCATCTTCTCTTTTAATGTAGCATTTGCTTCCAAAAACTCTGAAGTGCTTCACATTTGTTGGTCTTCCTTTCCACAGCTCGTAGGGAGTTTTATCAATGTTGTTTCTGAGCATTACTATGTTTTGAATGTGAACTATTGTATGCACTTCCTATGTCCAAAATATATCTGTCAATTTGGAATCCATTATCATTGTTCAATCCATTTCCTGTATTGTCTTGTTATTTCTTTCAACAACTCCATTCTATTGAGGGGTCTTAGCAATGGAGAATTGTCTTTTTATTCCATGACTGCTGCAGTAGTCCATAAATTCCTTTAAAGTGAACTCTCCTCCATTATCATATCTCAAGCATTTGATTCTTGAATCCATCTCATTTTCAACCATTTCCTTGTAGATCTTGAAGTTTTCAAAAGCTTCTGACTTGTTCTTGAGAAGCAAACTGCAGTCATTCTAGTATAATCATCCACTAATAACATAAATTATCTCTCACCTTTTAAGCCCTTTGTTGTAGTAGGTCCAACTAAATCAGTATGCACAATTTCCAGTGGTCTTGTTGTTGAATATTCCTTTGATTTGAACCTGGTCTTTTTTTGCTTTCTTTGTTGACAATGCTTGCATAAAGTGTTGTTTAGTTTCGTGATTTGGGGAATTTCTCTTACTGCTTCTCTTTTGTTGACTTTGACAAGGTTATCAAAATGCATGTGATCCATTCTTTTGTGTCATGGCCAACTTTCATCTTCCTTTCCTAGACAACACTTTTCATTTCCAATTTCACTTAACACATATATGTTGTTTGAAGTTCTTGCAGCTGTACCAACCAATTTCCTTGAACCTTCTCTTCTTATCTCACACTTTTGTGAATCGAAAGTAACTTTATGACCTTGGTCACACATTTGAATCACACTTAGAAGATTATGTTTCATATCTTCTACCAGTAGAACATTTTGTGCCTTTTTATTCTTGTTCCCAATTCGGATTGTGCCTTCTCCAATGATTTTGGCTGAATTATCATATCCGAAGGAGACTAATCCATTTCTTTCCTTTCGCAATGTAAGAAATTTGTCTCTATCACCTGTCATGTGTTTCGAACACCCACTATCAACATACCAACCGTGTTTATTCTTCTTATCTTGTAGAGCGATTGTGCATTCTTCATTGCTATACTGATCTTGCTTTCTTATCCATGTTGTTTTCTGAGGTTCTTGTCTGTGACTATTGTTATTCTGTTGAGGTTCTTTAGGAGGGATTGTCATTCTGTAATTTTTGGCCACGTGTCCAAAACTGTTACATTTGTAACATTCCACTTCAGTGCTCAAATATTCAAACCTGATGTAACTTCTTCTTTGTGTTTCACTAGGTATTCTTGAGTAACCCCTTTGTGTATGACTCAAAGTTTTTATTGTTCCTGTTGTTAGCTCTCCAATTCACAGTTTTATGTCCAAAATTATTACATGCATAATATAAACCAAAAAAATTAGTTTGATACCTAGGAGTTGAAGATCTTCTGAAAGAAGGTGCTCTTATGAATCCTTCTTCTTCTTTAGCCCTATCTGTATGTTGTTGATTTTGAAATATGAATCTTCTCAGTGGAGGAGTATCCCTGTAATCTTCCTTGTACATCTTCCTATCCCCTTTGATTGTTTCTGCATAGATTTTTGGATTTGTTTCTTGCTCTTTTGTTTTGGAGCTTGATCCCTTTTCTGTCTGATTGTATCCAAGTCCAAACTTGTCAAGATGAGATTTTTTACTGTTGATAATGTCATCTAGAACTTTTGAGTTATTCTGCATATTTTTCTTTTGAATATCCTTTCTTAGTGTGACAATCTTTGCTTCCAAGTTTCTAATTATCTTTCCATTTTCTTCTAATTGTTCTTTGAGTGCTTCTTCAATTATTTTATCTTCTTCTATTTGAACCTTCAATCTTGTGATCATTTGTTCTAGTTCTCGAGTGTCCTTTTTCTTGTCTAGTTCTGCTTGTAGTTTCTTGTTTTTCTTCTTTTCTCTTCTGATAACTTCTATGGCACACATTAATTCTTCTCGATAGTCAACTTCTGCCTCTTCAATTTCATCTTCGACTTCTTTATATCCTTCTTCGGCTTCTTCATATTCTTCTTCGGAGTCTTCTTTGCCAGAATATTTTACTGCCATGAATAGAACTCTTCATGTCTCACTGTCACTGATTTCATCTTCATCTGATGATGAGATGTCTTCTTTGATACATAAGCTTTTCTTGAACTATGTATGTGTAGTTATTTTGCCTTTATATGTGTGTTTTACTTTTGAGTAACCTTCATCATTTCTCTTTTTCTTATGAGGACATTTGTTAGAAAAATGACCAATACCATCACAATTAAAAAAAATTAAAGGAAGATTACCTCTATACCTACCATTGGTTCCCTTGTTCAGTCTTTTGACGAAGTTAACCACTTCTTCATCATCTTCTGAGACGTCATTGTTGTTGCTATATTCTTCTTGTTCCTTTTTATTTTGATTTGATCTTTTAGATGCTTTGAAGGATGCTTCTTTTACATCTGGATTTTCCTGTTCAGTTCTCATTTCATATGCTGTGAAGATTCCATGCAGTTCATCCATGCTTATTGAGTTCAGATCCTATATTTCCTCTAGTGCTGATATCTTAGGGTTGAATCTCATAGGAAGAGATCTTAGTACCTTTTGAACAATTACAGATTCTTCGATTTCTTCTCCCAATCCTATGATTGCATTCACTGTTTCATCAACTCTTAAGAAGTAGGCTGCAATATT
>ML778595.1:203592-233154 GCA_009831015.1 Picea engelmannii | reverse complement strand
ATTCGTACTTCGGGCGACGAGATTGAAGACCCTGGATATTATATTTGTGATCCAGGTTGCGATGGAATATGTATATTTTGCGACACATAGATCCACTGTGTATGTTTCGTGGCTATGTCGTCTTGATTTAAAATTTGTCGCACAGATCCACAGTGTATTCAGGTGGATGTGCTATATAAATGACGACATGGATCCACAGTGTATGATTGGTGGCCATGATCTTGTTCTATGATGTCATCAGTCTATGATCTGAGTATGGGAATGCCTACCTCAGATTTGATATATATGATATTCTGCTGATGCTTGGATGTTTACAGGTCTCTGATTAGATGCGCTTTTGGTTCTTGACACACACCTGCAGCTTACAAAGTCTATCGACTGTCACTGGTTCTGCTCTCAGACTTTGGGGGGCATTCTGTTATCCACAAATTTGGTCATAGTGATGATGTCATGATGATATCATGATGATGGAAAATCAAGCTCTTTACCAAGAATATTTTCCAGAGAAAAGTTACAGTTGTCTTCTTCCAGAATTCACATTTTGAAATATGTTCGCAGGATGCTTATATATTCACCTGCGAGAATGCCTGTTTCTCGCAGGCTGCTTTAAGCTGGGGTGCGAAATTCTCGCACTGTACTCATAGTTAGGGTGCGAACATGTTTTTAAAGGAGAAAAAGATAAAGATCTCGAATCTTCTAGAAGGGTGAGTTGGCTTTCGAGTGGTTATTCAAGTACTGGCATTCCAGATATCTTGGGATCATTCCCTATCCAAGTAACTAAACTATCTCTTCCTATATATTGAGGAGATTGCTCATGGAAAGGGTTAAGTTGAGCAAGAAGCAAGTTAACAAGAGATTGATTAGAGAATCAGTGCAAGACTGTATGGAGGATTGATGCTACAACAGCAAGAGAACAACAGCAAGGTCATCAAAGTAGTTGATTTTCTTCATGCATGAGCAAATGTGTGTGTCAGAGCTAGAAGCCATCGAAAGGAGACCTGTGACATCAAGGCTCAGGTTGTAAGTTTCACTTTCAATTAATTGAATACAACAATATGTCCCTTTCCCATAAATATGATGTCACTTTATTACATAATTCCTTGATCATATGTATAGACTAGTCATTGAATAAGTTAATTTGCCTTTACTTCGATTGGTTCGTTTTGTTGTGATCTGGACGGGATGAGAGCATCGGAGAAAATATTGGAACAACAGAGATCTAAGGAAAGCATTCATAAGGTATGTCCACAACCCTTATCTCTTAGTTCATTCAATAGACTAGATCTAGGGAAAGTGTAGTATTCTGTCCTGTTTTGTTCTAGATACCAGGTGGATCTAGGGAGATCGGTTAGTGTCCGCACCTACAGATTTATCCCATAACATTCCCAAGGTGCTAATCCACTGAACTCCAAGTATCACATTTGTGTCTGGAAGATCCATCACATAGAAGTCCTGAGTTAAATTGTACCTGTCGAAGGTAAGCCTCATCTAGGGAATATACCTGTCACAAGGCATAGTGCGCCCTCCTGCTACCTCCACCAAGAATCCTTCAAACTCCACAGTGGATAGGTGTCTTTTGTTCACTAAGGCATAATCAATGAAGTTATGGGAAGCCCCACCATCAATGAGCATTGTAGCCCTTTGTCCATGGAGGACTCCTTTTATTCTGAAGGTATTGTTATCCCCTAGCCTAGGGATAACTAAGGAGATCATGTCTCGAGGCCCACATGTCCTAGACATGGAGTACCAAGAGTCAAACTACTTGAGCATGGCCCCGGAGGGCCCCTCTTTTCTTCAGTGCAATCCACTTATCACCAACAACAGTATCCATCACACCAGCTTGGTCTTGAAGTAGCGGTGAGTATTTCTCCATGAGGCAATGAGTCTGGTATCGTGGTATGTATCACTCTGATTTTTTAAGCACTTGAACATGTTGCATTAAATCCTTCTTCATTTCATGACATTTTCTTGTAAATTATGCCATTTTCCTCATTCATACCTGGAAGGGTAACATGGTTCCCTAGTAAGTCGATTTCTATTTAGGATGGGTTGCTACTGGGTGGATCTGTGAAACGTCATTGTGTGTTCCCTCCATACTTACCACTTTCCATATTTATTCCTTTCATCTCCCCTATCCTTGTTTGGGCATTGGGATTGGCTACACTAGGAAGGGTTGTACCTTACCTCGTGGGAAGAAGGGGATAAAGGCCCAGAGGGTAAAAGTAGCTAGAAAGACTTAAAAGCCAATGTTGAAACCTTCAAGATGCTTCGTCTAGGGATCCCCGGGAAAGCATTGAAAATATTATCGGTAAGAAAATGGGATCCATAAGATAACATAAACACTCAAGGTACTAGTTGATGGATAGGAGGCCTCATCACGAGCCGACCTATTATGACCATGGGCATGTAGCAGTATGACACTACCACCTTCTAGTCACCAAGCTAGGGTAATGGCTCTTGGTGGCATAGCCAAGAGAAAGGTGGTCTCATCATGAGTCATCCTTCTCATTTCCATGAAATGTTTGTGGATAACATTGTTACCTCTGGTCATCAAGCCAGGACAATGGCCCTCAACTTTTTCCTTGAAGCACAAGAGAAAAAGATCAAAAGAAATAAAGCTAAGAGTAAAAGGAAATGAATGGGCTAGGAAACAATTGTATTTATGACAAGGTGTAGCTCTCCCTCTACAAAGACACCCACATGTAAGACTTTACATTTCCATGTTATTACATGCACTTCATGCCCAAATATTTACCCCATGCCACCTCATACACTTACATGACTTGGACTAGATCTCACCTAGGAAACACCCAAAAATTAAGAGAGATTAGCTCAATAGGACACCCTAAAACCTTCTCCAAACCTAACTTGTCAAATTTCATAATGGCTTTGAGAATTTGTCTCGGTTAAGGGGGTTTGATGCACATGTTTGGGTAATTTAATTATTGGATGTGATTTACATGTTATGGTCCATGTGACTTATGAACCCCTAGAGGGCGTAATTATTGTTGTTGCGGGACCTTTCTCAGTGGACAGGTACACATGAGGGAATGATTAGCTCAAGACTTCATGGGGGGTTAAATCCCACAGATGGATGTTGAAACCCCAGCTAGGGGTAAGAAGAGATTGAAAAATTGCACCAGGAGAAAGACAGACATTTCCTTTGGAGGCACCCTGGTAGACCTAGACCCAGGGGATCTTGCTTTTCCCACATGGACGTTATCCCTTGAGGGCCCTGGACGTCATCATGATATCCCTAGACGTCATCCAGAGCTAGGGTTTCATCTTGGATGACATTTATGAGGAATTGACACATATGGGTAGGGTTTCAGGCCTTTGGACGCCCAACGTTTCACCTTCCTTGCCCGGTGTTCCATACTTGGGGCTCAATGTCACCCTAGAAGGGCATGGTGTCACCCCTGGAGTGATTTTTAGATGCAAATTAGTTTTATTTTGTCCAGATTTAATTTGTGTAAAAAAATGGCCAAGTCGGCCCAAAATTATGAACTGAAATTAATTTTAGGTTAAATTTTGTATAAATAAGCAGAAAGTGACATTCATTTTCATCATAACTTGTCCTTGGAGACAAGAGGTTTGAAATTTGCGCCCTATTAGGGTTATTGGCTGAAATTGTGAGGCGTCACTCTTGTTTAAGGCTTGTATTTCCAACTTGGATCTTTTTTTGGAATTTATGGTGATCTTGCATGGTATACTCATGATTATTCTTGGTGCAAGTAAGTAGAATTTGCATTTTGTCATCTATTGAATGATTTAAGGTATGGTTTTATTTGCTCATACAAGATTATGAAATTGCATGGTGCATTTAATGCTTGAAGTAAGAAACTTAAGTTGCTACTTTCTTACTTTTTATTTTCCAAACTTTCACTAAACTAATCTAGTAACTAGTGAAACCCTACAACCCTAAATTGCTACCACTCTAGAGGTTTGCATTTGGTTATTGTTGCATAAATTCTACTCCATAGAAAGGCTAAGGAGAGCAAGGCGATAGGGCCTAGAAGTGCCTACACCCTAGAACTTTGTCTCTTAAGGTCAAAATCTAGGAGGACTTAAGTTGCTACTCCTCCTATACTTTTTCCATCTTAGAATTTTGTGTATCATCATTAATTTGTAGCCTTGGAAGGAGCCGCCCACATTGACTCCATTTACCCCTAAGAGGCACTAGTCTTCAACCCTTTTTTCTTGACAAGAATCATCAAACTTCAAACTCAATCTCTCTACCTAATACCCTACTAACATAAACTAACTTGTTAACCTAGTCTAGGAATACTAACCACTAAGCTATTGTTTTTATAATCACTGCTACAACCATCATTTTGCATCCTATCCAAACTTGTTTGATCACTTAACTCAATCCAGAAATTGTATAAGGCAAGGTACAATCAACCAAAGACTAAAGTGTCCATCAAATTGCCTTTCTAAATACTTTTCTGAAGATTTTACTCCTGGTGTCATTACTTTATTCTTTTGTTGCTACAGTTATCATTTGTAGCCTATTAGATTTTATTTTCTTATTGACATATATCTAGAAATTGTATGAGACAAGCATTATAATTTCAGGACTTCACAATATCTTGTTATATTTTCTATTCAAGTGCATTTTCTGGATGTTATTACAACTTTCATTAATTAATTATTGCTTCTATATATTTATCACTTGCTTCATACATTGATTGGTAGCAGTCGTCTCTATAAAATTGAAGTCTTGTTGAAGCATTCATCATCACTTATTGTTTCCATAACTTTTGTTTTTGTATTGGTAAGGGGAAGGTACACTTTATTCTCCTTTGCTTCATCCAACAAGACTTAAGTTTGTTTTGAGTGACCTAGAGAGAGGGTTGGTTAGCCTTACATTTTCCCTTTCCTCAACCAATTAGGTCTTGGGACGCCTCCCTTGGAGTGAGGTTTTCCTCCTCCTAAAGAGAAAGAGGTTCCCTATTGGGGTGAAAATGATAGGGTTACCTCTGTGTTACGTCAATCTAAGCCTACTTTTCTTTAGGCTTTGGGCAAGTATAGATTGCACAATAACAAGTACTAAACCTTTGCACCCCACTAATGGATGCTATAACGGCCCACTTAATCCCTGGATGATTGTGCGTTGTCTCCTATTCACCATCCTCATGTGTATGATCTTCATCTGTTTGGGCTACCTCCATATTTTGAAGATGTCCAACCTCATCATCTTCTTCCTCACTCTCTGAGAGTACCTCAATGTAGTGTATTTTTCCCTTTCACATACATATGTGCCCTGGATCCCAAGTTTCTTTACACATGTAATATATGTGTTTCCTTCTCAACTCCCTTTTGGTGGCTTCATATAATCTTCCTTTACCCTTATCTGCAAATTTTGACCCCATTGATTTTGGGACAAAAGGTGGTCTTGGAGTGAACTTGTTTTTCTGCGTTGCTCCTTCCAAATTCCTGGTCTTCCAAATCACATAATGTAAGTTGGTAGGATTAAAAGCATTGAGCCACCCACGCAATGGATCTTTTAGGCCCTCAGAAAAAAGTATCATTACCCTAGCCTCTTACACATCTAGAACCATCACTGCTATCCTCTGAAATTCCTCTATGTATGCTTCAACTGACCATGTTTGTCTAAGTTGGGTGAGCTCTCTGAAATGAAGTTCTGGGTCATCCTAATCAAACATGTCCATAAGTATTTGTGTGAAATCCCTATAGGAAGTGATTTGTGCATGTCCTGAGCTGGTTATCCCATGGTACCACCATTCATGGTCCTTGCCCTCCAAATATAGAGTAGCAAATTTAATGGCATCCAACTCCATCATGGGGTTAAGTTGTAAATATGCAAACAAGTTTTGTACCCATGCCTTGGATGAAGGCTTGGATGATCCATCGAATGTGGGTATCTCTATCTTCCCTGCTTTGCGCCCTAGCTCAGAGTTTCCCTATGAAACTCCCTAGGCCTTCCTTTGTACTTGATTCCACAATACTTTGATAGTGTGACCTGCTTCCTGAAACCTGTGCTCAAGCCTGCATACTCTCTTGTATACTCTTCAAAGTTATCTTCTACCTCCATACGACCTTGAACATCATGTTGTTGTGTATCCAAGAAACTAGGCATATAAGGCCTAGGTGTGTCCCTACTATACCTTGGTATCATGTTAGATGAATCCCCAAAGAGGCTATGTCCTTCAGTATGAGCTATGTGAATAGATTCCACTTGATATTGTTCTCCTCCATGAGAACCACTAGCTCCATTGTTCCCTCCATAGTGAGGTGCTTCCTTACCATGTGCCATCTGTATGAGTAGTTGCACAATCCTATCATGTCCTTCTTCTAAGGAGGTATGTATGTTTGACAAGGTGGTTTTCATCTCATTTTGTCCCCATTGACAAATTCTCTTGTGACTCTTGTAAGTGATGTTGCATGTCAAACTCTGTCCTTTCAATAGAACGCTTCAATTCCTGAACTATATTTGACACATCAACTCCTTTTTCATTTCCATCCCATGTTTCATGTCTCTCATCCATCAGTGTATTTGTCTCTGGTTCCCCTCCCTTTCTGTCCTTTTTCCTTTTGTTGTATCTTTCCATTATTAACCCGCATAGGCTGGGAGGATTTATGATATGATACCACTGTAATGTTCCCAAGCAGAGTTGTTGTTGGGCTCACGATTTGGTTAATTTAATGATGATGATTAGATCCTTTTTTACCAATATTATATGTGTATTTTACTATTTTGAAGAAGTTTTGAAGGATTCTTGTATCAAATCGCCATAACTTATACAAGGTACATATGATTGATGTTTTATGATGGTTTCAAGTTTAATTCAGCATGATTTAATGATTCCAAGAAGATAATTCGCGATCTATGTGTCACAGAGAAAAATTGCATGGCATTTTTCCATCTGGTACTCCATCCGGCACTACATCCGGTACTCCATCCGGCACTGCGTCCGACACTCCATCCTGCACTAAAACCGTGGGCGAGTTAGCGGTTGTTATATCAGCGTCCTGTACTGGGAAAATATACGACATGGGTTTTTCTTGTGCTCGTGGCCTCCAACTATTGAGATTCTAACAACTTGGATTGGGTTGTTATACTAAGCATTGATTGGCTCGCTTAGTTTCTAGAAGCCACCAGTGGTTAAAATGCATTTAGTGTAATTTACTGTTTTTAGCGGAGGTTGACCCTTCCATTGGTCGACCTCTCAACTTGTAACCTCTATAAATACCACAAAATTGGTCAGACAAATAGTAAAGGATAGTTAAGTTCAGAATTGTGAAGCTAGCATTGTTTTTTTGTTTCAAGACATTTTCCGTAAACTTGTGTAAAACTGTGTTTTTAATTTAAATGTTGAAATTGTGTTTCTTGAGCTCGTGATTCACTGTTGAGGACTAGCCACGACCTGTTGGGGGGGCCACCAGTGGTCTGGGTGAATATTTAGTTAGTTAGCTTGTGAATTCAAGTAGTGTAATTATTATTTCTTTTACTTTCCTGTACATGTGTTTTTATCATTTTTACTTACTGTGTAATTGTTGTTCATAGCTTAATTGTTTCAGTTTCCTTTTTGCAGGTTGCTAATGAAGAATAGTTAATATGCCATGTATTTTTAATTAAATAGAAAATAGCTTAAGCTTAATCCCCTAACCCCAGTCTATGATTAAATGATAGTTAGAATTTTTGTAAGCTGAAATAGGATAATTAGAAGTTAAAATTGAGTATTGAGTTAATGGTTTCTTTGACAAGGTTTCAATGGATGATTAGTTGTTAGCTTTGATTTTAATTCTTAGTTTGCTTATCTAGTTTGCTTATTAATTTCTTTGTCATATGCTGAAATAGAAATAGGATTTGAGTTATGTTTTTATGAGTATTTCCATTTGCAATTTAAATTGTTAAAAATATGATTAGTTGAATTTACTTTATGCAATTTCCATTCTAGATTTAGATTGCAATTTTAATTCGAAGTGTGATTTTGAGTTTAGTTCTTAGTTGTAAATCTCTAGTAGTGTGAATTTGCTTACATTAGCATAAGAATGAAATTGAATTAAAGAGAATAGTGTTTTCATATTGTTGATGATTAATGCATGGATTAAAGAGTCACATGGATTTTTAGGATAGTTGATGTCTATTCTATAATGGCCAAGTTCACATTAGATTGTGTGTTTCATACCTTTCACTTTGCTATAGAAGTTAATATTGAGTTTATCCCTCTTGAGTTATCATTAATTGTTAAATGTCATCGTGATATCATAAGACACCCAAGACATAACCATCAACACTATATTTGAAGTTTTCTTGCTTTTGTAGATTAAAGAATAGTTTTCTTGTTATTATAGATTAAAGAGTAGTTATTGATTAATCTTTGAATATTGTCACGATGTTTTTAATTCAATAGATTAAGATTTTCCTTTAATAGATTAGAAGTAATTATGAAGTTTATCTTAAGAATAGAGTTCACTTGCTTATTAATTTGATTAGTTACTTGTTGAGTAATTTTGATTAGTTTACTTGTTGCAGAAGTTTCCATAGGTTAGTTATTTGAGTGCTTATTAGTTTACTTGTTGCATAAGTTTTAATAGGGTAGTTGCTTATTTGTTTACTTGCTTTAATAGGGTAGTTGCTTGCTTGTTTATTTTCTTACTTGTTGTTGCTCATTGAATTTGAGTAGATTAATTAGATTATTTTGTTGTTGTTATTGATTAAGTTAAATAGATGGCTTGTTTTTTTCTCATTAGTTTGATTAAGTTAACTTGTTCATTTTAGGGTTTTCATTTTCTTTCTTAGGACAATCCATTGATCTATTGTTCAAAAGTTACTTAGGATAAATAGTTTAAGTTCCTTGATAGGGTTTGATCATTGATAGTATTTTCTTAAGTAGATTAGCCCTTAAATAACCCATTTCCTTAGTTAGACTATACTACCTCTAACCTTTCTTCCTTGGCACATATAGTGCTACAACTCTAAGTTTACTTACCCCCCCCCCCCGGGTTAACAATTTAATTGAGGGTTTTTAGTGCATATAGAACACCCATCATTTTTGGCGTTGTTGTCAGGGAGTTGTCTGAAGGTAGGAAATAGATCATTTTTAAAACTTAGCATTAGTTTGGTGGCGGGGGAACTTTAAGACGAGAGGTAAGAACCTGCACATCTGGTATAGTAGGTTCCCCCAAACCCAATGGTAGTTTTTTTTTCTTTTTTTTGCTTTCATGAACAGACCTAGAGACCCAAAAGGTAGATACATTAAATCTAAATCAAACCTTTCAACCAAGGTTACTTCCGACCTTTTTGGGGGAAGGAATGTTCCACTCATAAACTCTGCAGATCGATACCGAAAAACAGGAACTAGCTCAACCCAAAGAGATAAAGCAGTATCTGAAGAGACTAAAGACAGGGAGCATTATAAAATGAAAAATTGAAGTATCAGTAATAGTGGGATAGGAGGCAAGACCACTCGAGCCTTCCGTAGAACTAAACAATAAAACCTTTGTTTTCTTACCACCATCAGGAGATCCTAATTTTGAAGATATCATAGACTCTGAACAGGTGAATACTTTGTTTGGTATTTTAGCCAATATAATTGTCTCTCAAATTTGATACAGAAACTTTGGCTCCCATAACCTCAACCGGCTCGAGTAGAGTCCCAAACATCCAAAAAAGTGGAAGACCTTCCCATCAGAGGGATACCTTTCCTAGACAAAAACCTTGGGATACATTATTCTCTTCAAGAATAAAACCACTTAAGTACTCTCTTTTTGGAAACCAAACCAGTATGGATGATCGGGAGGATCATAACAATGTAAGACATGAGGAGGGAGAAGAAGCTACAAACCAGACTGAAACTACCTTCGGGTTTCCAATTTTTGACACCACCCCAAATATCAATATGAAAAATATTCCCCTCTCGGCACTGCCCACCTTTTACGGTAAAAGAAGTGAAGACTCAGATACCTTCCTATTTGAGTTCAACATCTTGTGTACGAGCTACAACTACTTACAAGATGCCCAGAAACTAAAACTCTTTTCTGCCACCCTCAAGGACTCTGCACTAAGATGGTTAATGGGGTTGGGAGAATCCAGTATTAGGTCTTGGGAATCCATGAAAGATATCTTTCTTAAAAAGTACCAAGACTACTACAAGACCAAGGAGTCTTGTAATAACATTTTTAAAATCCAACTGTTAGAAGACGAGAATCTCGAGGATTATATGGAACGATTTGCTTATATCTCCCAGAAATCAAAATACCATGACCTTCCAGATGATGCAGTTAGGGCTCTTTTCCTTAACGAAATTTCATAGGAATACCTAGAGATACTTAACCTGATGGAATCAGGTAACATCTCCCATAAACCATTTTTCAAAATCTGTGAAATGTGCAAGAATTACTCGAGGAGTAGAGCTAAAATAGGAAAGAATGTTCGGGACCCTTATAATAGAAAATTAAAACCAGTCAGTTCAGGTGGTATCACAAGAACAAATATAGGGAACCTTTTAGAAAACTTCAAGATAGGTATCTTAAGCACAATAGGTTCCCAATTGGACACCCTCAATATTAAACAGGAAAATGCAGCAATGAGCATATATTTCCCAAGATCCAAGAGGAGGCATTCCTCAAGAGAATTCCCATTAGATAACATTTTAGTTTGTGGCTTCTGCACGCAGGACCACTCAATTGAAAAATGTACATCATTGCCCTGTTTGTTAGCCATATATAGGAGTGGGGATCCTGGGGAATCCTCTTATGCACCTAGGAGGCCATGGCATCCAAGGAACCAGCCCACATACCCAGATCCACAATATCAAGTTCCACCCTATTATTAAAAACCACAACAGTGGAACTCACCAAGTTGGAAAAGCTGGTCTACACAGTACCAACATCCTTGGCTTCAAGGATGGAGAGGAGGGCATAACCAAGGGAACCCTCAAGATCCACCTATCTCTATTCCCAACCATCCTTACCCTCAGTTTCCACTGAACATTCCACAGCTTCTGCCAGGTTTTGTTCCACCAAATTTACCTCCTATTCCACAACAACAATATAAGAATGAAAGTTCCCCAAGACCGACATTATTACCAGCACAACCAGTTACCAATACCAATAATAAGCCCACTCAACCTCTTCAAAATGTTGAGATGCATGACTTCCCGGCGTATGTTATTTTGCCTGTCCCATTGCAAGAGATTCAACTAAAGTCAGGGAAATTTATGGACAGGCAGAGACCTTCAATAGTCATCCAAGAAGAAGAATAAGAGGAAACCCCTAAAACAACCCACAGATGACACTAGGTGGGACGATTTTATTATTCCTAAAGACCAAGAACCCAAGCTTCTCCAAAATGAACCTTCACAAATTACGAAGGCCCCTCCTTATCCAGAAAGATTAGTAATCGAGAAACCTACCACCCGACCGGAATTTGATATCTTGAATGAATTGAAGAATATTTGTGTCAATATTCCCTTGCTACAAGCCATTAAGGATATTCCAATATACAGTAAGGTAGTCAAAAAATTGTGTATTAAGAAGCCAGGTAGGAAGCATAAATACCCTCCTACAATGCATTTGATATGAGAACTTTCTGGGTACATATCAGAGCAACCCAAGGTAGAAAAATATGGGAACCCAGGAAACCCCGTAGTGACCATAACCATTAATGAAGTTTCCATTGGAAACACTCTCATAGACCTAGGGGTAGCCATCAATGTTATGACCGTTACTACCTTGGAGGAATTACAGTTAAAACCTCTTCTTAGACCTAACCCAACCATTTTGGAATTAGCAGATAAGACTAGGGTTATACCTGAAGGAATTTTGGATGATATCATAGTTACTTTAGCCTCATGGGAGTACCCAGTAGACTTTCTTGTCATCCACTCAAAGGATCCTACCAAAGGTCATCCCGTTATTTTGGGAAGACCTTGGTTAGCCACAACCAATTCATTTATTGGTTGTAGAGAGGGAGAAATGACCATCTCAAATGGACTTTCTATCCAGAAGCTCACCATATACCCTCCAGCCCAACCTATCATGGAGAATATATGGTGGCTTTAATTTCCATATGAGAATGAGGACTGGGAAGAACCTGTGTTTCCAAGTGACCATACCTGGGCACTTCAGGAGCACACAACGGAAAATGTGCTAAACCATTTTTTTTCTACTATCACGTGTGTTGATTTTCCATAATCTTTTCCCCAATTTGAGTACATGTTTGGGGAAGAATTTCGGGAACAATTGGACCCATCCATTATGTCTTCGACATCTTTTATCTTCGAGATAGATGAGTCTGTCATATCTTATACCATGCCCTACGAGATTAGTCCAGGCAAATTTCTACATATAAACTTCGGGCTAGATGCAGACCAACAAAAGCAGTTAGTAAGTGTCCTTAAAGAGAAATTAGTGGCATTCGCCTGGGAATACACTGACATGAAGGGTATACACCTTGATACATGTTGTAGTAGGAAAATCTCCCTGCGGACAAGTAGATTGCCTCAAAGAGCTAGACTCTTAACTCTAAGACAGAAAGTGCTTAACGTGGACACTGACTTCCTTTCAGATCTATACAAACTAATGCATGAGGAGGAAGGAGAACAGAAGTACCTCTTTATCGGCGTTTGTCCCTGCATGCTCTGAGTTGAGCTCCAATATTTCACTCTTCGATCAGCCCTGTAGACAAACAAAGTACGACCACTTCCTACTCTATTGATATTAGTCCGAAATAGATCTATCTACTAAAGAGACAAATTCATGTGAGATTGAACATGAATTAGAAAGAAACAGGCCAAGCAAATTATATTAATGAGGACAAAACATTTCTTACAACCATGGATGAATTGCAGCAGCTCTGCCAAGTCCTCCTTGTCTACCCCTTGCTCAAAAGATCCACGATCTGAATGATGATAGCTTCACTGATTTCTCCCTATGAGATCATAGGTCTCTTGCCTCCAAAATATCTCTGTTCCAGCACCACTTATGAGTTCATAAGTTTGGTGTGATTCTCTCTTTCCAGTCCTCTTTCACCATTAGAAAGCTTGCTTATATAGCCTTGGAGAGGCTTTAACCACTTGAGATATCCTTGGGGAAGTTGAGGATTTTCCTCCTTCAGTTGAGGATCTTCTCTAAGATCATGGCTGGACTAGGGATTCAAATCCAACTGCCTTCTAAGAATGAAAAGGTCCTTCCCCCATTCATCTCAACAACTCAACTGCTGCCCAGAATAGGTAGCGCTCCCTCAAAAGGACCATCAGAGCACTGTAGTGCTCCCTAGTAGGCTTTAGGGGGGCGCCAGCGCTTTCAAAATCTATAGCGCTACCTCAAAAGGGCCAGAGGAGATTTATAACGCTCCCAGACAGTGTAAGGGGGAGGGTCGGCGCTCCCAGAAGAGGTATAGGGGAGCGCTCTCCTTCAAAAGCTCAATTTTTTAGGTGCTTTCATATGGAAAAAGGTTTGCAAGCCTGCTGACTCATTTCTCCTCTTCCAAATCAAATGTTTGAGGTATTTCAAGTGTCCTTCTCATGTCGTTATAGGCACGACATAGGCATCATGGCAGTATGCTTCCTTGATACTTGCGACACTTGTGAGCAACATGCGACACTTGCGACCTTGTGAGCAAAATACGACACTTGCGACCTTTGTAATGACGACACTTGTGACACTATCAAAGTGAGTATTTTTTATGTGTAACACATGTATCCATCACATATATACACAGGGGGAAGTAACACTTGTTAGGCAACCCCAAAGAAGGATGAACCCAACACTCAAAGATATAGTAAAAGAGGAGATCCAAAAGTTATTAAATGTCGGATTTATTTATCCCATCCCTGACAATAAGTGCATATCCCCACTTGTAGTGGTTCCAAATAAAGTGACCGGGAAATGGATAATTTGTGTTGATTTATGGGAACTCAACAAAACCACTCTGAAGGATTACTTTCCTCTTCCTTTCATCGACCAAGTTTTGGATACCCTGTCTGGAAAGAAATATTTCTCCTTTTTAGACGGATATAGTGGGTACAATCAAATTCTCATATCACTCGAGGACCAGGACAAGACTACCTTTACCTGTCCTTGGGGAACCTATGCCTATAGGGTCTTACCATTTGGATTATGTAATGCTCCTGCCACATTTCAATGAGTAGTACTAGGGATATTTGTTGATCTTATTCATGATTTTGTGGAGGTATACATGGATGACTTCACAGTTTATGGAAACACTTACCAGGAAGCCTTAGATAACTTAGAAAAAGTCCTTATCATATGCCAATAAATGAACCTGTCTCTAAATCATGAAAAATGTAAAATGTTGTTGATTGAAGGACTCGTTCTGGGACATCACGTTTCATCTGAAGGGATCAAAGTCGATCCTGCAAAGATCGAGGTCATCGTCAGATTTCCACCCCCCAAGACTCAGAAAGAGGTGAGAAGATTTCTTGGGCATGCTGGATACTACCGACGGTTATTGAAATTTTCACAAAGATTGTTGCATCCATGTTTGGATTGTTAATAAAGGATGTTAATTTTGTTTGGACTGAGCAGTCTCAAAATTCCTTTGAAACCCTAAAAGAAAAGATGTTTGTGGCACCAGTTCTTAGGGGGGCCAATTGGGCTCTCCCATTTCACATATCCACAGATGCCTCTGACATCGCAATAGGAGGGGTATTAGGGAAGAAGGAAGACCATCAGTCCTATGCCATTTATTTTGTGAGCAAGAACTTGTCCCCTACCGAGTTAAACTACACAGTTATCGAGAAGGAATTCTTGGCAGTAGTTCATGCTATCAATAAGTTTCATCATTACATTACAAGTTATGAAGTATTTGTACATACAGATCATTCTTCCATTAGATTTATCATGAATAAACCCATAACTAATGGTCGAGTAACTAGGTGGCTCCTGTTATTGCAAGAGTTTAACATCATCGTTCTTGACTAACCTGGAAAGGAGAATTTGGTAGCTGGTTTTCTTTCATGAATAAAAAATGAGGATGATGATATTCCTGTAGATGATAGTTTCCCAGACGAGCACCTTTTTTCCCTTTCTATAAATACCCCATGGTTTGCAAATATGGAAAACTATTTGGCTACTAGGAAGTTACCATCTCATTTGTCACCTCATGAAAAACGTAGAATTATCATGCAAAGTGCCAATTACTCTTGGGTTGGCCATTACCTTTTTCATATAGGTCCTGATTTGATTATTCGTAGATGTGTCCGAGAAGACAAAATACCAGAAATACTACGAAGTTTTCATGATGGACAATGTGGTGGCCATTTTTCTGAAAAACATACAGCATATAAGTTGCTACATTCAAGTTACTATTGGCCTAGCATTTTCAAGGATGCTGCCAAGTATGTGAGGAGTTGTGACAGTTGTCAAAGGATAAGAAGACCCACATCAACTGACGAAATGCCCTTGTGTTCCCAAGTTATGATATAACCTTTCTAAAAATCGTCCCTTGACTTTGTAGGACCAATTTCACCCATGTCTCGTAAGAAAAACTATATGTTGGTTTGTACAGATTATGTCAACAAGTGGGTAGAGGCAAAAGCCCTATTTAGGGCTACAAAACAATCTGTTTTCGAATTCATCTATGAAGACATATTTACCCGCTTCGGTGTCCCTCGTGAAATTGTTACAGACCAAGGCACTCAATTCACTTCCAATCTGATGAGAGAGCTAACAGAGAAATATGGGATTAAACACTGTAAATATTCTCCATACCACCCATAGGTTAATGGTCAGGTAGAGTCTACAAACAAATTTTTGGAAGCTATCTTAACCAAGACTGTTCAATTACATCACTGAGATTGGGTTGATAGGCTTCCATAGGCTTTGTGGGCATATCGGACCACCTGGAGAAACACCACTAGGCATACCCCTTATGAGCTAGTGTACATAAAACAAGTACTTCTACCAATAGAATTTCAAGTAAGGGCCTTCTGTATTGCCACAGAATTGGGATTAAACTTAGATGAGGCTTAGAAACAACAGGCCCTACAATTAAATGAGTTGGATGAGATCAGGCAAGATGCTATCCAACGAACAATATTAGTCCAAAACTAGAGGAGCAAGTGGCATGCCAAGTTTATTAAGAAGAAACGCTTCCAACCTAGTGATTGGGCTTTGTTGTTTGACTCCCGATTTAAAACCTTCAAAGGAAAACTCACCACTCAGTGGTTGGGTCCTTACGAGGTAGTCACCATATATGACAATGGAGCTGTGAAAATAAAAAAAGTTGATGATGGACAAGTCTCCTTTGTAGTAAATGGACACCGACTCAAACTTTATCACAGGCCCATTTCCAAAGAGGATTTTCTACAGGTCATGTCAATTGACAAGGCACTGGCCTTAGTAGATGGGGAAGTCCCCCCTTGTTCTTGAATGTTTTCTAAATTTTCTACTATACATATGTAAATAATTTTGAATTTTGTTGATAAACAATTCTAAATATTTTTGTAGGTATATATTTCACCAGGAGTAGACAGTTTCAAGGAAATATAAAAGAAGGATTCTTCTTCGAAACATTGCTATACTTGAACCTTGTTGTATGGTAAGCATCAAATGAATAATGACTTGCTGTAATTAGCCATATTTTTGCAAAGATTTTCATCTTCTTTTTTTCCTTAAGGAATTTTAAAAAGCAGTTGCTCTTAAACACCTTCACCACTATATAAGGAAGTGGTATTGTAACCATCAAGCTTAGAGGTCACCTGTACAGTTTCCCCAAGAACCCTGAGTAAGTGAGTAAAGTATTTTTATTAAAAATTAACAAGGAAGTATGATTAGCGGTTAGTCATGGAAACATCACAATAACTTAAAAAAGAAGAAAATGAGTTGAGCCTAAAGATACCTTTTTGTTCTTTCCCAATGGTACCATCCACTTCACACTATAAATGCTTGATTATATCATATCTTTAGATAGGCTACGTCCGCTTAAGTATCCCTTACATAAGGACAATCACTAAGGAATATATAATGAAAAGTCATCCTCTAACATAAATACCATCCCAATTGAAAAAAAAAGAGGAAAGAAAAAGTTGTTTTCAGAGATGTCCTCCCATCTTCTTGTACAAAGAAATCTTATACTAAAATCTTAAAAGATGGAGGGCCAGTCTCTGAGGGTGTAAGAGGCTAACCCATTGGGATATTGAATAGGTCTGCTGGCAGTGGGTACCGGCCTGTGGTATGACTAGGTAAACCCATCGGAGTACTGAACAAGCTTGCTGGCAGCGGGGCATTCTACCTAGCGAGGATGATAATATGACAAAAATAAATAAGAAATTTAAACTTGTCCTGATGTACGACATTACTTGTAGACAAATTTGACACAAAGTATGTATGGTCAAGGTAAGGTTAATGAACTCCATAAATTTTCCATTGGGAAATAACTTTGAGACTATCTTGAAACTCTCTCGCCTACCTCTTCTTATCTATATATAGGATCTCTTATCCTATAAGTGGGGCCATATTCTAATTGTCTTGTCAGACCAATCTGTGAAATTTATCTCTACACTTAGCACGTTGTAAATCTTTGGCTATTTGGAGAATTGACCGGTTTCCTATATTTTTTATTGTGAGGTATCACAATACTTAGGTGTGGGGGAGGGGTTTCATGAGTTGACAAATGATAACACTGCCTAGAAGAAGTAGAATATTAGAATCTTTGTAAGAATTTATGTGTATTGTTTTCATGACACAGGCTATGACATCAACAGTTATTTTATTTTTGAAATGCTAATTCCCTATGTGTTATAAATTGTTGTACATTTCCTTAACAGACCACTTAACTGGTTTATTTTCGTTACAGACTATTCATTATAGAATTGAGATTACATGTCTTATGTGATATAAAGGAATGGATCGAGTAAGCATGGTGGAAAAATAAATAATAATGGAACACTCTGCCTCTGCTCCTATTCACTAGTGACTGTCAAAATTATTCTAAGACTGTAGGCTATCCATTACAGGAGGAATAAAATTGCATTTCGCACAGAGGTACCATATGGAGTACCATATGGAGTGCCATATGGAGTGTCATGTGAGGTTCCATTTCAAAGACCATATAAGGTGTTGGACGATGTGCCATATGAAAGTATACACCAGTAATTGTCCACAATTTCAGGTAGCCAGGAATCAATTGCATTTATTTGAATTAGTTCATGGAAATTAAGACTAAATGATGCAAACCTTAGACATTTTCATGATCAAATGTCCAAGTCAAATAATTGGACATTGATCTAACCTATTCATCATTATGTTTTCCTCCCAAAACATGCCTTCAAATTCGAAATCAACGCACTCATGTTCACACATGGCAATTTGTGCGTGTGAATTCATTAATGAATGCAACTGTTCCATCCCGGGCACATTCAAAAATGGAGGAATCGCTCAATTGTTCATCCCATTTATTCCTCATGCTCACCCTCTGCTCATTTCATTCATCTTTGTCCACATTGCACTCAGCCCCTGCTTAATCGTGCTCAACCTCTGCTTAATTGTGCCCATCTTTGGCCTGATTGCACCCATCCTATGTCAAATTTCACCCTCTGTCCATGTATCCACATTGTCACCGTGCCCAAGCGGTATGATTCGTCCTCCTATGTTGACCTCTTCGCCATCCCTGGGTTCGCACAATGAAGAGAAGTGTTCCTCCACGCAGGCTGGGGATCGTTCTTGGATTATTTGCAGGGCCACGGTGATGGTGTCTCTATACAATTCTCCCTTGGATTTGATGGAAATATGGTGCGCATGGGGTCTCTCACCTTTTTGTTCTCTGAGGAATCCATTGCCTCAGCCACAAAGCTTCCAAGAGTTGGGGATAGATGGTTTAAACACCACCAGTTGCCACGATCAAGATATAACAGGGTTTTCAAACCTGAATTTCAGAACATCTATGGAGCTAAAGGATACTCCAAGGAGTGGATTAAAGAGGAGCTAATTAACCCTCTCATAGTCATCACCAGATTGATCACATGTGAAGGTAGATATTATGTCTTTAAAGCCTATCACTTTCGATTATTATCTCACTTTTAGTTCAATAAGCCATTGAATTTTCCCTTTTACTTCTTAAAGAGCCTTGAGAAGATGTCCTCCCAAGTGAGGAAGAATGTAACCAATCCCCATAATATCCTATTTCACCACAGCCTTATCAAACTACTTATCTTAGCCGAGTTGGAAAAACAAGGGAAAACGTGGGATGAGTTCATTTACCAATTTGCAAACCCTCATCTTACAATCAAGACTAGCAAGAAGACACTTGATCTGGGGACTGTTACTCCACCCAAACCCCATTCTCCGAAAACTCCAAACCCTCATGCTCAAGCTATTCCTTTACCGGACCAAAAGTCCAAGAAATTTTTTGATACCCCTGCAGTCTCATCGGGAAAGAAGACCAAGAAGCCTATTGCTAGCCCCCCAATGCCTTCCACGTATAATGATCCTGCCCCTAAAAATATACAAGAGGTAATTCAACAAGACTTCCCTTTGGTCCCCACAAATAGGAGAGGATCTAATCAATTTAATAGAGGATCCTTTCAAAAGAGTACCCGAAACACAAGAGGAAAACCTTATGAAAAAACCGTGACCACTTCGGAACCTATCCAAGTGTCCTTTAATCTCGAAATCCTTCACAAAATACTTAGGGAAGTGTCTGCAGAAGAATTGGAATCTCATAGAAAGACAAAATCTGAACCTACTTCTCCTTATAAAACCCCTATTACGCATACCTCACAAATGCCTACCACATATCCTAAAACTAATAGAATTTCTACATATTTCAAGGGATCCAAACCCTCTTCCGAGATATCTGATCTTGCTCCAACCATTGAAACACTACAACAGGAAAATGATCAGCTGCTGCAACAATTGGAAGAGAGGAAGACTTTGGACAAGCATCTTCACCATGACAATGCAGTACTTCAAGAGAAGGTGAACTCCCTTCAACAATTGGTTGATGAAATGACCAAAACCAACCGCAAGCTCAGAGCACAATTGAAGAAACATAAGAGGCACAAGACAAAACCTTCAGGGCAAGAGGGAGAAGCTTCTAAAGCTAATCCTTCTCAGCAAGTCTAGTCACATGGATCAATTCCTTTTTGTTTGAAGTGGGACTTGCAAAATCTTAGGTGTGGAGGTATTGTTGGGCTCACGATTTGGTTAATTTAATGATGATGATTAGATCCTTTTTGACCAATATTATATGTGTATTTTACTATTTTGAAGAAGTTTTGAAGGATTCTTGTATCAAATCGCTATAACTTATACCAGGTACGTATGATTGATGTTTTATGATGGTTTCAAGTTTAATTAAGCATGATTTAATGATTCCAAGAAGCTAATTCGCGATCTATGTGTCACAGGGCAAAATCACATGGTGTTTTTCCATCCGATACTCCATCTGACACTGCATCTAGTACTCCATACGGCACTGCGTCCGACACTCCATCCTGCACTAAAACCATGGGCGAGTTGGTGGTTGTTATATCGACGGCCTGTGATGGGAAAATTAACGACATGAGTTTTGCGCGTGCTCGTGGCCTTCAGATACTAAGCTTATGACAACTTGGATTGGGTTGCTATGCTAAGCATTAATTGGCTCGCTTAGTTTCTAGAAGCCACCGGCAGTTAAAACCCCTTTAGTGCAATTTACTATTTTTAGAGGAGGTCAACCCTTCCAGTGGTCGACCTCTCAACTTGTAACCTCTATAAATACCACAACAGTGGTCAGACAAAAAGTAAAGGATAGTTAAGTTTAGAATTGTGAAGCTAGCATTGTTTTTGTTGTTTCAAGACATTTTCCATAAACTTGTGTAAAACTGTGTTTTTAATTTAAATGTTGAAATCATGTTGCTTGAGCTCATGAGTCACTGTTGAGGAGTAGCCACGACCTGTTGGGGGGGCCACCAGTGGTCTGGGTGAATATTTAGTTAGTTAGCTTGTGAATTCAAGTAGTGTAATTGTTATTTCTTTTACTTTCATGTACATGTGTTTTTATCATTTTTACTTACTGTGTAATTGTTGTTCATAGCTTAATTGTTTCAGTTTCCTTTTTGCAGGTTGCTCATGAAGAATAGTTAATATGCCATGTATTTTTAATTAAATATGAAATAGCTTAAGCTTAAGCCACTAACGCCAGTGTATGATTAAATGATAGTTAGAATTTTTGTAAGCTGAAATAGAATAATTAGAAGTTAAAATGGAGTATTGAGTTAATGGTTTCTTTGACAAGGTTTCGATGGATGATTAGTTGTTAGCTTTGATTTTAATTCTCAGTTTGCTTATCTAGTTTGCTCAATTAGTTTTCTTCTTAATTCCTTTGTCATATGTTGAAATAGAAATAGGATTTGAGTTATGTTTTTATGAGTATTTCCATTTGCAATTTAAATTGTTAAAAATAGGATTAGTTTAATTTACTTTATGCAATTTCCATTCTAGATTTAGATTGCAATTTTAATTTGAAGTGTGATTTTGAGTTTAGTTCTTAGTTGTAAATCTCTAGTAGTGTGAATTTCTTACATTAGCATAAGAATGCAATTGAATTAAATAGAATAGTGTTTTCATATTGTTGATGATTAATGCATGGATTGAAGAGTCACATGGATTTTCAGGGTAGTTGATGTTTCTTCTATAATGGCCAAGTTCTCATTAGATTGCCCGATTCATACCTTTAACTTTTCTATAGAAGTTAATATTGAGTTTATCCCTCTTGAGTTATCATTAATTGTTAAATGTCATCGTGATATCATAAAACACCGAAGACATAACCATCAACACTATATTTTAAGTTTTCTTGCTTTTGTAGATTAGAGAATAGTTTTCTTGTTATTATAGATTAAAGAGTAGTTGTTGATTAATCTTTGAATATTGTCATGATGTTTTTAATTCAATAGATTAAGATTTTCTTTTACTAGATTAGAAGTAATTATGAAGTTTATCTTAAGAATATAGTTCACTTGTTTTTTAATTTGATTAGTTTACTTGTTGCAGAAGTTTCCATAGGTTAGTTATTTGAGTGCTTATTAGTTTACTTGTTGCATAAGTTTTAATAGGGTAGTTTTTTGTTTGTTTACTTGCTTTAATAGGGTAGTTTCTTGCTTGTTTATTTGCTTACTTGTTGTTGCTCATTGAATTTGAATAAATTAATTAGATTATTTTGTTGTCGTTATTGATTAAGTTAAATAGATGTCTTGCTTTTTTCTCATTAGTTTGATTAAGTTAACTTGTTCATTTTAGGGTTTTCATTTTCTTTCTTAGGACAATCCGTCGATCCATTGTTCAAAAGTTACTTAGGATAAATAGTTTAAGTTCCTTGATAGGGTTTGATCATTGATAGTCTTTGCTTAAGTAGATTAGCCTTTAAATATCCCATTTTCTTAGTTAGACTATACTACCTCTAACCTTTTTTCCTTGGCACATATAGTGCTACAAATCTAAGTTTACTTACCTCGGGTTGACAATTTAATTGAGGACTTTTAGTGCATATACAACACCCATCAGTTTTTAGGAAATTAAGGATTTATTTATTGTTTTTGTGTAGTGGTTTGGTAAAATATTTTGTAGTTTTCCTTCCAAAGTTGTGTTGGGTTTGAGTTTAATTGTTTTGCAGCAAATAAATGTTTGATATGAAGCAACAATAGATAAACAACAAGATACAAAGAGAATGACACAAGGAAATAGGCACAAAACTTTAGATCTGATCTTTATTTAATATATAAGTTGACCTCCATACAAGAGATATACATATCTAAAAACGAAATGAGAGATATATAGTTGTGGTTGAAGACACCTCCAAAATACAATGCAAACGATAGATATGGGCCTTCCTAGACCCCAAATCGTTGCATGCAAGATTGCAAGATAAATTTCTTTCCCTTCTTCACAACTAATAGAGATCTTGGATGAATTGTGCACTTTCTAGCTGCAGAAACACTAGGGGAATTCGACATTCTTGGATCTGGCCTCCAAACCCTTGTAAATGAATGTAGATCTTTAGATATGGAGATGGTGAGCACATATGATGAGATCCCTTAGCTGTAATATGATATATGTCCCTCCAACTCACTGTATCACCAAGAGACAATGCACCCTCCTCCATAAATTCGCCCGACTAAGAGAAATAATAAATATGCAGATAAAATCCCTCAAGATCTGATGATAAAGGGCGCTCTAATGATGGAAAACCCCTTTGGAATAAGTTTGGACTCAGATATCCCTTTCACTAGTCAAATCGAACTCTTCCTTCATCAAGAGTGCACCCCACCTATAGGAAACCCCCAAACATGCGCTCTGCTTCCTCAATCCACTTCTGAAATTGATTTGGAACTGGATGGAATGGTGAGGGTGGGACATTTCACCACCTTGACCAAGCTTGGATCAGGAACATAGGAATCTTTCATCTCCTTGATGATCTCTAGGGTTTGTTCACTCAAAACCCTCAAAATGTCTAAGTTGCAGAGCTCAAAGATACAAAGTGATAAATGACATGAATGAGGAGTGAGGTGACCTCCTCTCCTTTTCTACCTCCATCTTCTAATTTTCATTTTACTTATTTAATTGGCTTCTAACATTATTTACTTTATTTCCTCATCTTAGCCAATTATCTTTTTATTTTCCCTTTTGCTAAAGTCACTTTAATAATATAACTTTTAACCCCATAGTGACCACGTTTGTGCCTCTTAGTCCCCTTTTTCCATGAGACTATAGTCTAGAGGGGACAACTAGACTACTAAGTCTCTTCATACCTCTGTCAAGAGGAGGGGGACATTACAGAGAGAGCACACCTATCACTGCCATGATCAACCCTCGCACACCTGGCTCATCCCATCCTCGTCCTTTTAATGATTCCTCTGCAGATAACTTTTCCTAGTTCATCAACGTCCTTACCTTGCATGATGATAATGGCCGTCATCGCCCCTTGGCACTTTGGGCTCTTGGAAATTTCATTTCCCTTTATGGTAACTTATTTTTGTTTAGTGGGCATCCTCTGGCCCGACCATGTCCCTGTCTATATTCCCGCTTTTAATTGGCACCAAAGTATTATACCTACCACTTCCAAACCCACATACTCTATCTACCCTCAGTTTATGGTATGCTATGTCATGTCATTAATGGTATGTTTTTCTTCTCAGGACTATATAGATAGACAAGAACTATTATGTTGGTGGTCTAGTTTTCCTTCGGGCAAACCAATAGTGTAGTTATGGTACCTTTTTTTTCAAGCTAATACAAAGTTGTTGGGATAATTTACAAAAAAAAAGGTTGGTATTTATTCTCATGTAAATTATGATCGAGGTGAGTAGGTATGTGAGATAATATATGAGTTACTAGAAGACAATGGCTTGATGTCTTGTGTAAGCCTTGGAAAATGGGATGGAAAGGAAGAATATAAATACGATTTATCACATGTTGTTGATCCTAAATATGAGGATATTTTATGAGATGGGATCTTGATGAAAGATGGAGGTAGTGAAAGTGAATTTGTTTGAGTGTCCTGATCTAGTGGTTGTATGTGGTTTAGTATGCGATAATAATGTTTCTCTAATGGGAAATAATTTGTATCCTTGGTGCACATGCCATAGAAAATCTATACATATGGTTACATATGAAATTAAAATATAATAAGGGGATATTATCTATAGTGTTTCCATGTTGTATGCAATGTCACCAAACTTTCTCCTACTAAGCTATACACATTTATTAGAAGTTTATATTTATTATATACCCTTTCATTACTTTCTTCATATTAATGTATTTTAAAACATTAGGAGTTGAATCTTTCTTTGGATCTGAAATGAACGAAGTTCATTTACTAACAAACATCCAACATTGATTGGTCACGAGGTTGATGGGACATGTCCTTTCTTTAGGTTGTGTCTTGTAGATGGGATGTGTCATTTCATTCACTATTAATTATTACTTATTTATTTATTTAATCGATGCTATATATATTATGCATTTTACATTACTTTCCCCTTTAGAAATGCTTTGTCCTCAACGCATATTTATGGAAAGAATTATTTCTTGTTTTTTCTTGTGATGCAGTCTCATGGCTATTTGTTCTTGTAGTTGTAGTGGCTAATGATACAAGATGATATGATCTTCTAAGGATTAAGAACAATTGTCAAATTGTGAGAGGGTTTGACCACCCTAATTTGATATTGTGATTAATTATGCATTTATAGGGTTCTTGGAAGGAACTTCTTGTATTACGATTCCCAAGATGACTTCTACTTTGACACATGATTGTACTAGTATTATTATTCTTCAAAATTTAAGTCAATTTTTTTTGCTCAAAACAATGTCGATATACATTGGTTAAGGTACTAGCTCTTATGGTCGATAAGGTGTCATTGTAGTGTGATTTTTCCTTATCGTACTTGTAGTGTTTTCTTGATTCACTTTTGGTATTATATCTTCTTCATACACCTATGTCACCTTGTTGATCACTAAAATTCTAATAGTAATCACACTTAGATTTTCCATTGTTTGTGGTTCAACATCTAAAGATATCCTTACTTCAACTACATTTTCATCTTTCTGAGTTATGATATTGAATGTATCAATATTGCTTACTTTCTCCGTGATTTGGATTTTTACGTCTGAAAACTTCTCTAGTGCCATAGGCTTGATCATTGTTTCTTTATTAATTAACACTTATTTCCCAGTAAATTTTTGTAACTTGGTTTTTAGCAACTTCTTTTCATTCTTTAGCTTCTTAATTTGTGTGAATAAGCTTTGATTATGAACCCTTAAGCATGAAAGTTCGTCCTCATTTTCTTATTGTTAACTTCATTTTTAATATCTTGATTTTTTTTTTCATCTTTTAACTTTTCAATTTGTTCAATCAACCATTGGTTAAGGTTCCTTAGGCAAGAGCTTTCTTTGTATTTATTTGATAATTTCTTCTTGAGATCTTGATTCTTTTTTTCCAACTTTGGAATGCACTGCTTGTTATCCTTTGACTTCTTGATTTGTGCAAGTAATTTTTTATTGTGGTCTTTCAAGTAAGAAATTTATTTATCCTTTTGCAATGATTCAGTATCAAATTTATTCTTGAGATCTTGATTTTCCTGTTATAGTTTTTTATTGAACTAGTTCTTAGCTTTTAATTCCTTGATGTGTGTGTTTGACTCCTACTACTATTTTTCAAGCGAGAATTATTTTCCGCTGCTAACCCCTTAAAATTTTTATCCTTGCCATTCTCAAATTGTAATTGTTTGTAATTCCTTAATATTTGTGATCAACTTCTTATTACAAATTTCTAGGTGAGAATTATTTTCGTATAATAAGCCCTTAAAAAAGTTTTCCTTGTCATTCCCAATTTGTAATTATTTATGTAATACTTTAGTTTAGATTGTAAGTACTCCCTTAATTTGTAATTGTTTGTGTAATACTTTAGTTTAGGTTGTAAGTACTCCATTATTACTATTTAGATCCTTTCAATGAATATTTTTTGTTATGTAAAAGTGGCATAGGAATTACAAAGAACCCACTTCTTAAATGAGATTATGGATATCAATTAAAAAAAAATCAAAACTACCTTTTTATATTAATATCCACTTTTCCACTTTTAAAAAGTAATTTTATATTATATTTAAATAGTCACTTTTTTTTTTAATAGTTTTTTATAGCTTTTCCTTCATATGCCTAACACTTGGTGTAATAACCTTTTGTTAACTTATATAACTTTTGTGTTACTATTCTCACTTTTGTGTAATAATTGCGATGTGGACATTTTGGATTTAAAATGAATTACCCCCTTCTATTAGCTTTCAAATGCGAGAATTTTTTTTTTTTCATATCATTAATAAAAAACTTTAATAGCTAAATTTTCCCACCCTTATGATTACTAGTTTTAAATGGGCACTACTTACCACAAATCACAAAGGCAGTTGGTATGAATTTAGGAATGCACATACCCAAAATTCGTTTCACTTTGAATACGCACCTTTATATAGAGACGACTACAACTATTGGCTCAACGATATGTTCCTTTGAAAAACCGTGGTGAATTACCTCATAGTGGTCATCAATCCTCGAAGATCAATGGTGGTTGTGCTAGCGGCTTTGAATGTGAGATGTGCTAGATTTAGAAGTGGCTCTCTTTTGGTCGCTATTACAACAACTATCTTTTTGATGGTGACATTCAATTTGGAATTTCCTTGATATGTAAGTGCCAGGTGGCTATACCAAAATGACAGATAAAGGTAATCTCTGTCTTGTTCACAAATTTGTCCGGTGGGGGAATGGAAATGATCGGAGACAAATTACCTTTCATGGACAAATTTCCATGACCGGTAGTATGAGATGACTACGATTCACCTACTTGCATCGAACTTGGTAGCAGCAGGTCACAAATTAGGATAGTTCAACAGTTTTGCGAGTTTAGGTTACTAAGCCACACGTTTCTTCACAACAGGGCATCCCTTAGTTTATAGAATGCATTTTAAGGATTTTGTGTATGGTTCTTGAACAACAAATTATGTTCACAGTGGTTGTGATATAGTCAAATCACTTAACCCATTAATCCATGTTCACAGTAGTTGTGATTTAGTCAAATCACCCTTATACAACCATTAGCCCATTAATCCTAGGGTCATCGTGACTTAAAACTAAGGTGTTCCAATTTAAAGGTGTATAGATTGGAAATATATATGTGTAGTTATTGCCTTTTAATAATGAATAATTCATCGCATACCGTGGTTCTGGTTTGTGGGTACCTTTCAGATCCTTTGTTCGTTGGATTTCACCTGGATTTCAAGTGTCAAATTCCTTCAAATTCCTTTATGCCTTTATAGTGTATTTCGGCCATCACCTTCCCTTCTAACCTCATAGATTAGGGGCCATCAATTATAGTTATATTTGGTCACCTTTGACCACCTATACTTTGTTTTTCACTTGTCAGATTCCTTTATGTCTTTATAGTGTATTTCAGCGATCACCTTCCCTTCTAACCTCATACATTAGGGGGCATCAATTATAATTATATTTGGTCACCTTTTACCACCTATACTTTGTTTGGCTAGTTATTTATGATTTTTGAGAATTAGATTTTCACAAATGTTCATAATTATGATAATATTTTTTAAATACATTGTATTTAAGTCATTAAAATGTTCCCATAACATAACACAATTTATTTCCAAAATATGTCCAGAGTTACTTACGATTTCTCCTTGTTTTTGTCAATCCTCTTATATATATTTTTTGAGAGCATACTTTGTGCTCATGGGTTTCCCTTTGACAACTTGTGAGCTGCACACTAGTTTCCTTCATGCAACACATGGCCACCTCCAAATTGGCATAAAAACAATTATGCAAAATGTGTGGCCATGAGTGGAGACAACAGAGTGATCTGGATTATTTTCGACATGAAATGAGAGTAGAGATATAATAAAGAAATTTGCAGAGATATCTCGGATATCCAATAACATAACAAAAATGTATCAGAGATTCAACCATAAACACAGAGATACAGTAAAACACAATTTTCTAGTAATGAGCGAAAATGTACAAAGATTGTAAAAGTACTGAGTGAAAGACTCACTAGAATGGTGGCAGCTTATCTCTGAGAAGAGATGTGTCTGTTGCTCGCATTCGCAAGAAGATGATTTTGCAATGAGGCTCCAAAGGCCTTTTTATCGTAAAGAAAATCCAAAACCCTAACCCCGGAAGATGAAAAGCCAACAGTTTTGTGGACCTCGTTTTGGGTAGTTTGGTGTATCAACTTCCCGGGGGCGTAACTTTGGCATACAATCTCCGTTTGGGGAGCACAATATCTAGTTGGAAAGGTATCGTCGAGGAGATTCATTTTGGGGGCTCAATTAAAGCCTTCAACTATCATTGAGAAGCTTGATCCCGAAAAACCTTCATTTAGGCCCTCAAAATGGCCCCGGAAGTTAAAAACTGCTAAAAATAGTAAATTGCCAAAATTGCTAGAAAACTGTTTTGAGCAAGTTGGAAAAGGTGGGTGGCCACCGATATCCACCTGGATCAATCTTCCCTCCTTAGGAAGCAATGTTCTCCATTACTTTGAGTTCCCGGGGGAGAGGGGAAAGCGATTGAATCTTGGTGCACTGCTTGCCTTGCTGGAGATGTTGCGTTATGGAAGGTTGTCATGAACCTGTTGTTGGCGGGGTTACATATGTTCAACCAGTTGGGTTATATAATATGTCTGGGTGCAGAAGGAATCTTTGCGCTTTGTTGCATTCTTGTCGACCTGCTTCTGTTGGATAGAAGGTGCTTGGGCCGAGGTTGTAGTGGTTGCAGTATCTTTTTGTTCACCTTTTGAACAGATTGTGAAGAAGCTGAATTTTGTAGTATGAGATACTACCTTGCGACATTGTTTAGGTGGGACAGTAGTTGGAACTACCTCTAGTATCCTGTAGATATGACCCCCAAGAGTAACAATGACACTACATGGTCAAGACTCATAGATAGCATGACGCTTCCACATATATGGTTGGCCCAATAGAACATCACAAACATCCAGTGGGGAAACATCACATAATACCTCATCCTTGAAGGGTTGGATGTCGTATGACAATCAACACTGTTGGTTGACACGAAGATATCGTCCCT
>ML778595.1:149709-195095 GCA_009831015.1 Picea engelmannii | reverse complement strand
CAATATTGATGACGTCAGGCCTCTTTTTAACCATTGTTTAAGTGTGAGATGTTGTGATTTGGTTGGCATTTGAAGTATAGATTATTTTCTTTGGTTTAATGTGCAAAACGTTCACTTTTTGCCTTCCAAAAAACATCATGAATTAGGGCTGACGTCACCCTCAATCTGCAATTGTGACGCAGCAACAGTATTTATATATGAGCAGATTTATGATATTTACTGCATTGTGATATAATAAAGATCTGATTTTACACATTGAATGCTATTATCATTTGTATTTATTGAGAAGTGACATAAAATATAAGCTTTTATTGCAATCATTGACTTCGTCAATGATTACTTTCATTAATGCTCATGTATATAAAAGATAGTCATTGATATTGTGAAGTACTAACCACTGCAACACATTCTCTAGTTTTATTTGTCTTGTCTCGCAAACAGGTGCCATCCAGTGGAACTTTTTCTTCCTTTGACTATCTCTATTGGCAGTAATCTGTGAAGGGAAGCCTATCCTTAACCTTGGAAGCCTTAAAACATTGATTCTTCTCTTTCAGAACCCCAGATTACTAGGGACGTCTCCCTTGGGATTAGCCACCCTAAATAGAAAGAGCTCCCCATCGAGGTGATAGTGGGTGGGGAAGTTCCTGTTACGCCAGTTTGAAGCCTTGACTCAAGCTATCTAAACCTTTCCTACAAACTGTGCGATAACGGGGTCCCCTTCACCCACATCTATGAATGAAAAAGGCGCTCCCCTTCTTCAGGATCTATATGTTCTTCTGGTTGAATTGTTGTGGTGGCGAAAATAACAGTGGGGTCTGCATCGATGATCTTTCTTCTATCAATATTTTATGAATCAGGGTTCGTCTCCTTGTCTTTGATCTCAACCACTAATAACTGTTTTGAGCGACATTCATCAGTGTTGTGCCAGGGGATTTTGTGGAAATCGCACCATTTTCTGGTGTCCTTCTTCATCTTTTCGTGACCCTTCTTTTCCTGTGGCTTGGACTGGTTTTCGGGAGGGTGTTTGTTAGGGTCGTCTTTATCATAATTTGGTTGTTTCCGATTTGCATACCCAAACTCTCGTTTGTGCTCGTGCTTAAATTTTTGCTCGATTTTAACAGCATATCGATAAGCAGCACAGAGTAATGAGATGTCCAAAAAATCCATTTCAGTTTGGATGTATCTGTGTAGAGCCCCACGGTATTTCAGAACCAAATGTCGTTCAGAGTCTTTGATACCCAGTTTGGTGAGCAATTTATGGAAGGTATTGGTGAACCCCAAAACTGCTTGGCCCCTCTCTTGTCATAGTGTGGTCCATCTCATGTACTAGTTCTCATAACTTCCAATAGGATAATATTGTTCCTTTATCGCATCCACAAAAAAATCCCAAGTGGGCTTGGCCCCATATATTCCAGACTCCTCTGTGGAACTTTTCTCCCAGTAAGTTTCCCACCAATTTTTGACATGGAGGAGAGCCTTAAGGAGTGAGAAGGTGATATTTTCCCTATCGAGGAAATTATGAACAGAGAAACAACCTTCTTGCAGATTTAACCATTTTTCTAAGGCATCTGCATCTATCTGTCCTTCAAATATGGGAATGTCAAAATTAACTTGTACCTTGAAAGGAGAGGTGCCTCCAAAGTGGTCGCTTGATGAAGACGCACTTGTTGTTATCGGCGGGTGTTGAAGGATGTGGGAAAAATTCTCCATCATTTCATCCCTCTATCACATGAGAGCTTTCTCAAGCAACAAATTAATAGAATCGTATGATCTGTCATTTTTCTTTTCTTCTGCCATGGATGGTTTCTTGAGCGTGAGAGAGCAACTGTCCTCAAGAGAGACAAGCTCGAGACCCAACTTGCTATACTCGGACCTTGTCAGGGACATGCACTGAAAAACTATCAAGAGCAGTATGCTCTAATACCACTGATCTGAATTATTTTCGGCACGAAATGAGAGCGGAGATATAATAAAGAAATGTATAGAGATATCTCATATATCCAATAATATAACATAAATGTATCAGAGATTCAACCATAAACACAGAGATACAATAATACACAATTTTCTATTAATGAGCGAAAATGTACAAAGACTATAAAAGCACAGAGTGAAAGACTTGCTAGAATGGTGGTAGCTTATCTCTGAGAAGATATGTGTCCGCTACTCACATTCACAAGAAAATGATTTTACAATGAGGCTCCAAAGGAATTTTTATCATAAATAAAATCCAAAACCCTAACCCCGGAAGATGAAAATCCAACGGTTTTGTGGACCCTGTTTTGGGTAGTTTGGTGTATCAACATCCCAGGGGCGTAACTTTGGCATACGATCTTTGTTTGGGGTGCACGATATCTCGTTGGAAAGGTATTGTCGAGGAGATTCATTTTGGGGGCTCAATGAGAACCTTCAACTATCTTTGAGATGCTTGATCCTGGAAAACCTTCATTTAAGCCCTCAAAATGGCCTCGGAAGTTAAAAACTGCTAAAAATAGTAAATTGCCAAAATTGCCAGAACACTGTTTTGAGCGAGTTGGAAAAGGTGGGTGGCCACCAATATCCACCTATATCACGGAGACCGTACACGTTTACACCTTGGATCTCAAACTCCAACAACTAAAACTACTTTCCCATTATATAAAAAAAAGTTCTATGTTGGGGGAAGGGGCCAAGACATTGTAATTACATGTTGAATAATTATCCTAGGTTTTTAAAGTCTCTCTATATTTAAACCCCTTGATTTTGAGAAAATTTTCTAGTCTTGAGTAGGGTCTTAATCCTCATAGAATTTCCCTTTCAAAGTGAGGTTCAAACTTTGTGGCCGAGAGAGGTTGATAAGTGGTTTAGGTGTACGAACCCAAACTTGGGTGATGAAGGCGCCAACAACAAGAATCAAGTAAAATAATTTTGTTGCATTTATATTGTATTTATAAGGATCCATCTTCTCCTCTTCCCCCTCTCCCAATTCATTGTGTATTTCTCTCTTCATACATTTGATTTCCCAACACTTCACAAAGATGGTAAGACATATGTGATACATTTTGATGCCTACCAAATTTGAAGAATTGCCATTGCAACCATGGATTTCTCTTAAACCATTTGAGAAATGTGGTATTGATTTTGTGGGTCCTGTCAACCTACCATCCAATCAATTCAACTATATCCTATTATGTATTGATTACCTCACCAAATGGGTGGAAGTTGAACCCCTAAAAAACAATCAAGAGAAAAGAGTAGTTGGGTCTCGAGCTTGTCTCTCTTGAGGACAATTGCTCTCTCACGCTCAAGAAACCATCCATGGCGGAAGAAAAGAAAAATGAAAGATCATACGATTCTATCATACAATACCTAGAGAAATTGTATCAGATAGAGGAGCTCAGTTTATTTCCAAGTTGATAACATATCTCGTGGATCTCTACAAAATCAAACACGGAAAAACAACAACTTATCATCCACAAGCCAATGGGCAGGTGGAAGTGACTAATAAATAACTTGAGAATGTCTTAACAACGACAATTCAATTCCACTGTAGAGATTGGGAAAACAAACTTTCTGAAGTTGTTTGGTCTTATCGAACAACTTGGAAAACGTAAACTAGACTCACTCCATATGAGTTAGTCTATGGAAAAACTATGATTTTTCCAATTAAATTTGAGATAAAAACTCTTTGCACAACATTTGAATTAGGCATTGACATGCCTGCTGCACAAAAAGAGAGAATCACCCAATTAAACATGCTATATGAGTTCCTCCAGGAAGCTATGTAGCATACAAAAACTCTGCAACAATGGTATCCTGTTGGCATGACCGCCTCATCAAAGACAAGTTTTTTCAACCAGGTGATTGGGCATTATTGTATGATTCCATATTTCAAAACTTCAAAGGAAAATTAACAACAAGGTGGCTAGGTCCATATGAAGTAGAAGTTGTATTGAATAATGGCACGGTGAGACTCAAAACAATCGATGATGAAAAACTTCCACTTCTTATTAATGATCATCATCTAAAGATATATAAAAATCCCAAATCAAAAGAGGAGTTTACTTCTAGCTTGCAACAACATCATTATTTAAGTGTGGTTGAGGGTTTACAAACCCTTGATTCCATTTAATTAAACTATTGTTGCATAAAGAGAAAATAACAATAACAATAATAAAAATAATAATAAAACCTATAATAAAAACCAGAAATGGCATTGCAAGGCATGGAGAACCTTGAAAACCAAAAAATGGCATTGCAAGGCATGTAAAACCTTGAAAACCAAAAATGGCATTTCAAGGCATGGAGAACCTTGAAAACCAGAAATAGTGGTCATGGGAAGTTTTTCTTCGAAAATATTATAATAATAATAATAATAATAATAATAATAATAAATAAATAAATAAATAATGTTGCAAAGTTTCTCAACAACCTTCTGATGTTGCAAAATTTCTTAGCAGCTTTCTTATGTTGCAACATTTCTTAGCAACCTTCTTCTCATGCCAATTTTCTCAGTGGTTTCATGCTGACGTAAGGTTATTTAAATTTGTTTCAAATTATGCCAGCGCTACTAACTTTCTCTACAACACCATAAATATCTCCAACTTCCAATTCTACTACAACCTTCTTTAGCAGAAATAGGCGTAAAGGGAGTCACTTGTACAACAAGCTTATTGTTGTCACAACCAATAATTATACAACACGTGGCAATCTCAACTCATACGATAAGATATTTCTAACTCTTGTTGACAATTTCTCTATTTATCATTCAAATTCAACCTTTTTCATGCTCTATCCACCTTTTCCAATTGTCGAGACGACAACCACTTCATTTGGGGAGTCAGAAATTCTGATGACAATTTAATGCCATTCCTCCATACTTTTGAATCCTATGAGTTATTAAATTTGTCGTAACTTTGTACTTATGAATCCTTGTGTTGTTAAATCCATCGTACACCCATAATTCCACGTCATATTTCCATAAATTTGACATTTTGTCCATTTATTTATCCACTATCCAATATTTGACACATGTCACTACCTTTTACTTCCATCAATACTCCACATACGCAGATCCGTTAATGATTGGATGGGAAGGTTAATGGGACATTTAAGATTTAATTGTAATTTATCTAATCGACGCCATAATCTACCAACGTCGTATAACAACACATGGGAAATACACAATTATTATGGAGCCAAATCAATTTCAAAATCAAGAAATAATTAGATTGTTGTGTACATTCTCTGCGAATTGTATGTGTTTTAATGCAAAGAGTATTTTCTGTAGCATATTGCATTCCTGCTACAGGCATTCTGTGCATCAATGGGTGGTAATTTATATAGGCAGGAGCCTATTACAGTGGAGGAATCCTCAACAATGAACATGTAGCTGAAATTTTTAGACATGTAGATTGGTTACAATTTTTTTAGAGAATCCAAAATAGAAGCATTCCATTGGCATAAATTTTCTCTCGTAATTTCAAGAATGAAATGACAAGAGTGAACAATTTGGAAATTCCAGTCACAGAGGAGATAATTTCTCAGGCAACAGGCTTGAAAGTGGAAGGAAGATGATGGTATAAGGAACGAGTAGAATCATCAAAGGTCATAGGTGTTTTCTTGGAACAAGATGAGGTCGTGGAAAATATAGGGCAAAGAGTTACGTGTTTGTCTTTACTAGAGCCTTGGGGCAAGGTACTTCAAAATGTCATTAAATACTTTACGTGTGAGGGATGTTATTCCCTTTGTATGTCATATCATTTATGTTTCTTAGCTCATTTAAGGAAAAACTGAAAAATCAATTTTCCATATTTCTGGTTAAAATCTCTAGAAGTAACAACAGAGCAATATCGAAAAGGAAAAAGAGATCAATTGGCACACCATGGTCTCATTTATATTTTAGTCAAAGACACATTTATTCACCAGCGTCTAGGGGAAAATTAGGGAGAATTTGCAGAGCAACTCGTCATCCCAGTGGTTGAAGATAAAGAAGATGTCAAAATGCCTATGCGTTCTACTCATCCTCGGCAGGAATAAAGAATTCAACAACAACAGGAACAAAGGAGATAAAGGCTGGAGATAAGGTGAGTGGTTGAAGAAAATGCAAGCAACTCATAACATGTTGAAGGACCTTCTTCATCTAGGAAAGTTGAAAACCCAAAAAGTAATCATGTGGAAGAAGGTGATGTAGAATTGGCAAAAGTTGCAGAGAAATCGACATACAAAATTGAGAAAGAAGACGCATCCTTCCTGGTAACATTTGAGGAAACCTATGTTTCTACTAATATATTGATGGAAATTGATCATTTAAGAGATCAAATCAAGAGATTATCAATAAAAAAAAATGCATGGAATCCAATGGTTGTCTCCTATAATGAAGAATATGTCCCTTTAGAAACACACTAAAAGAAATTGAATTGAGCGGAGAAAAGTAATAATCAATTGAAATAAGAATTAGTAGAAAGACAAAGAATTAATGATGAATGAAAATGATGAGGAAATTAAAAATCTAAACCATAAATTAGCAAAGATTGGGGAATTGGCATAAAAAACACTTGCTATGTATTTAAAAGAGGAATGGCTTAGATTTCAAATAGAAAGAATTGTCTCAGATTTGCTTATGGATCAAAAAGAAACAAGAAGAACATAACATTTTGTGTCATGTATTTTTCTAGTATGCCTGAAAGAAGGAATTTGCTTTGTGAATTTTATATTCATAATTATTTATTGCTTGATAATACTAATTGGAATTAAACCCATTTCATTGGAGATATTAATTTGAGATATTTTCAGTTTGTATTAGAAAATGAGTTAAAAAGAGCTTGTATTAGAAAATGAGTTAAAAAGAGCTCATGAAAAATAAATGTATAAGGAAGGAGATATTTGTCCCATTATGGATTAGACTAAAAATAGCTTCAATCACATCCATCTTCAAAAATCATAGAAAGAGAATGTCACCTCCTAAAATAAGGTCATTTATGACACAAGTGTGAAATGAAGTGATATATGAATTTATAAGTTTTTATAACAATTCATAGTAGTCGGTTATTGCAACCTGTCAGAGTAGATGGAATGAACTAAGTGACACATTGAAGATGAAGGAACCACATTCCTTACCAAACCTTCATGCTTCCCTTTATCACATTTGATTGTGTGTGAATTATATGAGAGAATTTGGCCTCGGATAGGCCTCATATTCAAATTTCCATTGATTTTACATCCTATTCCAAATTACATGGAAAATAATTCTATTGACAAAAACTAGGAAAGGAAAATATGGCAACTAGTAGAAATGTTGGGAGGATTTTATGTAGAAGAGACAACTACACAACTAATTCCTTATGATTTTAAAGAAACGTGTTTTGCACAACACTCTCAACTTGATTTCTTTAATTCTGATTAGATGTAAAAAGGATGTGCAAAATGCTAAGTTGGGGAGTATGATGAGAGTAATAGTTATCATATTTTATTCATCAACCTTGCCATCACTATCCTTCTCTAAATAGATAAATTGATCATTTTATTTCTTATTTTTTCCATTTTTACCCTATTAACCATTCCAAGGTAGTATGCATTTTAGGGTTGAATTTCTATGTTAAATAAACGATTTTTACTAAGAAGAGAACAAGAATGCACCAGCTATGTGTTTGGGGTTGTTAACTTATTTGATTACAGTATTCAAGAGGAAGTTGCATATATTTTTTCATTTTCCAGGTGATGTAGATTTTTTCATCAACATTAGAATCATTTGTTAAAATTTAGTAGTGTTGTAGAGTTTCTCATCAACATCAATACCAACCACTAAACTTGTCTAGTGCTGCAGATTTTCTCATCAACATCAATGTCTTTTTTTTAAAGATGCACATTCAAATATTCCACGGGATCCATTGGAATATCCATGAGTGACTATTGAGTAGAGAAAGGGAATAAATTCCTTGTGTTGTGTGGGGTATTGGAAGAGACTGTCATGGTTGTTTGATGTCTAGGTGAGATGCCTCAACTGCTTTGTAATAAGTAGATTAGTTGAGCATGGGAGAAAATGGATTGGGTTAGGTGAGCCATAGTGATTAATGTCCATAATTGAAAACATGCACATTATTACATCTCCCACTTCTTTGCACATGATATTTTTTAAATATACAAGCTAGATAGGGACAATTCTAGGTATTATTTTAAGTACTTTTTCTTCATAGATTTGGAGGTGTCAGTGATAGACGATCATCCAAGTTGTGCAAAGATAGATTTGTATTTCCTATGACGAATTGTGAGCTTTGTGAGATTCATTGGAAGCTATTCTACCATCTCCATCATTTAATAGCTCTTAATAACCAAAACAAACATACAGTTTCTCTCTATTTTTTTTATGGAGCAAACTTGGTAGATTCTAATACCTACAATATTTGTATAGGGTTTAAGTGGGAAGTTTTCCAATTGCCACCATTTTCTCAAAGAGAAAACATGTACAATCATCCAATCGAATAAACCAAAGTTATGTCCAAGGATTCAAGGGGAAATAATCTACCAATAGTAGAGGCATTAGAAATTGCATGGATCCTATTGGAAATCTTGGTAATAATCAAAATGTTGATACTAAAGGTAGTCATTCTATGTTATTGTACACCTCGTAATTACAATAAATGTGTATTAAGTTTTGATCGAATTTCAAATTTTCTTATCAATCGATGCTTGAGAGAATTGGTGAAAGTAGAGAGTTGTTATATTTATACTCCTATTTGTGCTTGTGTACACAAATTCTCACTAAAACATTGTACCATGTTAAATCTAAAATATTTTATCAATATTTATTTTCTCAACTACTTTATTATTTTTCCAAAACTAAGAGTAAACATTTAGATTTATTGGGTTTTAGTTCGAATCATAAAATTCTACAAGCCTATTGCTTATGAAATGAGATTTATCCTGCCCTTTCATAATTCAAATTTGTGTGACGATCTTAACCCTATCAAGAATATCTAAATACCATCTTACATACTATAATGTAAGGTTTAAGACAAACATAGATAGGTAAATCCATAGACAATTATAACAATGCACCTTCCATGTCTTGAAGCTTATAGCTATCTCTGGAGAGAGAGGGTGATTTGTATTTGTTAATGCATGCACATTACATTTCTTGAAGCAACTCTTATATGTGATCTCCATGTCCACTACCATTGATGCAGAATCAAGTTGATGAAGAAATTGGGAGTAGGAGGTTGGGGCACTTCAAGTGTTCCTTGTAGTATTTTAACAACCTTTCCAATGGAAGGAAAAGTCTCATCTAGTTGGCTCTGAATGCACCAAAATGTTGTCTTCACCATTCTTTCAACCACACCCAACTAAAATAAATCCTCTCTTATTCCACTCATCATGTTGTTTTCCACTACCTCCTCCACATTCCTCTACAAAACCACCTGCTCAAAAACTATCTTTGGAAAGAAGCATTGAGCACCCTCTACATTTGATTGACTGAAGAATAATTTCTAAAACATTTTATCAATATTTATTTTCTTCAAAGTGCTTTAATGTTTTTCCAAAACTAATTAAGAATAAACATTTAGATCTATTGGGTTTTAGTTCAATTCATAAAATCCTACAAGTAGTTTGTTTATAAAGAAATATTTAACTTTCCCTTACATAATTCAACTTTGCATGGAAATATTAACCCTATCAGGAATATCTAAATACCATCACACATACTATAATATAAGGTTTAAGACAAATATAGATAGGTAAATTTGTGGACAATTATCACAGTGCACCTTATATGCCATGAAGTGTATGGATATATCTAGAGAGAAAGGATGATCTATATTTGTAAATGTGATCCGGATTTATGAGCGGAACAAAATGAAACACATATCTATAACATTAACACAGAGATACAGTGAACAATAACAGAGATACAATGAAACTTGAATCCTATTCAATAAAGAAATATGTTGAAATTGTTAAATGCAGACTGGAAACAATCTTGCTCGAATGGTGGTAGTTAATCTCTGAGAAGAGATGTGGCGGCTATGCGCATTCATCTAAGCACATTACAATGAGGCCTCCAGGCCTTTTTAGCATCAAGAAGTAATCAGAAAACCCTAGACATTCAAAAACCTAACCCTAGGAGATGAAACGCCAAAATTAGTGTGGGCCCCGATGGGGTAAGTTAGTACATCAACTTCTCGGGGTCGTAAATTTTGCATACGATCTTCGTTTTAGGCGCACGGTAGACCGTTGGAAACGTCTATCCAAGGAATACACATGTTTCTATCACACTTTGACTTTGACTACAATGTGATTGTGGTGGGCCCAAAAAACGTTGTTTAGGGCCTCAAAATGACCCTGAAAGTTTAGGACCTGAAAAGCTAGAAAAAAATTGCCAAGATGAAAATTGTATGTGAGCCAGTTGGAATAGGTGGGTGGCCATCGGTATCCACCTAGATCAATCCTCCCTCCTTAGGAAGCAATGGTCTCCATTATGTTGAGTTCCCCCAGTAGATGAGGAAATTTCTGTTGAATTTGGCCCCGGGTGAGCCACTTGCCTTGGTGTAGGAGCTGCCCCACTTTGATAATACGATAAAGTTGAAGCTTCTATTGGCGAGTGCTCTTGAACTGTGTGTCCATGATCTAATCAGTGGATGTCGGTTCCATGCAGTCAGGGTTGAGATATCTCAGTGTCAATTGTTTTTTTTATCTCTAAGGTGTCCAATAATGGTGGAAAGTATGGTCCAGGGAGGTCCACATTAAACACTAGGTACAAGCCAAGGAAGGGGGGAATATTGAGCTCAAAATAATTGTCACCCACAACCTTGGTGATGGTGTAAAGTCCATAGTGGAGTGGACGAAGGTTCCGATAGGGTCATGTAAGGAGTTCGTTTTGCAAGTGCAACCAAACTTTATATCTCTCCTGAAACTTGTGTGGCACCCAGTGTTGATCATGGAACTGCTTGTACTTGGCATTGGACTTTTGAAAAATATCTTGAACCTGTTTGAGGATATGTTGGATTCATTCAATGAACCAGGTGGCTTTGTTGGCTTCAGTTTGAGCATGGGATGACTCTTCATTTGTGGATGCAAGGGGTAGTGCAACATCCATGGGACCCAATGGTTGAAATACCAACCACACTTGAAAGGGGTTGTGGTCGGTTGAGATATTATGGCTTTTTTGTAACTATGTTCAACATAGGGAAGACTATAATCCCATGTGCACGGATGCTTCAAATTTTACATGTGCAAGATATGCACGATCATCCTATTGATGACCTCGGTTTGGCCATCCATTTGGGGGTGGAAGGTAGTGGATTTGGTGATCTTGGTGTCCAACGATGACCTGAGACTCGACTAGAATGTGTTGAGGAACCAATTGTCTCGATCTAAGATGATGGTTTGTGGTATCCCAAAATTTACCCACACTCATTTCAAGAATATCTTGGCAGTGGCCTCCGCTATGATGCTCTTCTTACAAGCGTCCATAATTGCCATCCTGGAAAATCGATCAACAACCACAAAAAAACAGTCATTTCCCTACTTGGTTGAAGGAAGGCCTGACATGTAGTCCATCGAGATGGATTCCCAGGGCCTGTCGGGAGTAGGAAGAGGGGTGTACATGCCTTGTTTCTTAATGGTCATTTTGGCAATGGCACAAGCCGTGCAGGACCTAATATACTTATTGATATCCTATCAAAGTTTTGACCAATAGAAATGTTGTTGCAACACTATCACTATCTTTTCTACGTTGAAGTGTTCTGCCACCCGACTGTAGTGATATTTCCAAATAAGCTTCGCTTGCTCGCTTGATGGGACACAGAGATGGCCCAAATGGCACAACAACCCGTCCCAAAGATGGAAATTAGTGACAGTTGTGTTTATGCCCAGCATATGGTAGGTAGTGGTGAAGTTAGGATCTCTCTCATAGAGTTGGGGCCATATGGAGGTCTCATGGTCATAGAAGTGTAGCACCATGGTTAATGCTACAACTGGAAGTCGACTGAGGTAGTCAACAATGCGATTAGTGCTCCATGTCTTATAATTTATGTTGAGATGGAACTACTGCAAGTATGTGGACCAATTCTGATGGTAGTCATTTTGAAATTTTCCTTTTGTCTGCATGAACTGCAGAGGCTTATGATCAATGTGGATGATTGTCTCCTTCCCGAGAATATAATGCCTCCACTAGCAGTAGTATTGTACAATGGAGTACATTTTTTTGTCGTAAGTGGGGTACTTACGAACGATATCTGATAATGTCTCACTATGATAGGCCACAGGATGTCTATGTTGAGTGAGAATTGCACCCACAACATAGTCAGAAGCATCTGTCTCAATCTCAAAAGGTTGTTGCAAGTTGGGTAATGAGAGCATCAGGGTTGAGCACAAGTGTTTTGTTGACGACGATTTCGGTCAACAACACTTAGCCGACAAATAATTGCTAGGTTCCCCCCTCGTTTTGCAATTTCTTGCGCAAAGTCGTATGCGCTCTCGCTGAGTTATCACTACACATTCAAGGAATATGTCTTCAAATACCTCATCACTCAAAAATATTTTAAAAGTTATGGATAACAAATGAACATGGTCGTCAGGAAGTATATTTTATGCTACATGTTACAGGATCACTCAAATGGAAGCAAGTTCATTACAAGTTGTTTCCGCAAGGTTCTTGCCAAAACTATCATGGTTCTCGACCTACCATTCAAAAGAGCTTGGAGTTTCCTTTGAGAGATATGTACATACATTCGTTTCGACAGTTGAAGCATGGGCGAAATACATCGGACACCAAGGTGGACACAGTAAAAAAATATTTCTAAAAGATAAAAAAACACAAACTTTTATGTTGTTTCTGCTATGACAACAACAAATATGGACTTGAAAACTTAAACAGTTATGTCTTAGCGGTTGGTTTTAGGCAAGAGTAGTTTACACATGGATCCGAAAGAAACATTGCAAGAAGTGCTTCAAGTACATTTGGGATGTGTAACACCCTTTGCATTGTTCAATGAGTCTACACGGTTGGTTGTGTTACTTCTAGACCATGGTTTCAAAAAACAAAAGCATGTTTTATTCCATCCATTATCAAACGATATGACTATTTCACTTACAACCAACGATCTAGACAAGTTTTTGATGTCGACTGGGAAAGAACCTGCTTATGTGGACTTAGAGGTTGTAGTGTCTGTGGGAAAAGATCAACTACCTGATCTTGTTGTTCAAGTTCCAATGGAGTTGATTATAGTCTCCAATCTGCATGTTGAACAACGACCAGATAATGAGACATGACCTTTGAATATTATTCATAGAGAGAATGAAACTAGCAAACATAAAGAGAAGGTCAATCCAGACTCCAATTCTACTAAGAAGTTGAGTATTAACAAGAAAGGGACAGAAAAGTTCAATCCAGATTCCAATTCAACAAATAAAATGAGCATTGACAAGAAAGGTATTGGTATTGTTGGTTCAATAGCTAGAGTTATTGATGTTGGGGAACTTATGAACTACATATTAGATAAAACAATTGTTGCAGTTCTTTCAGAGATTACAATGGATGTTATTGAGTAGCATGGGAAAGACCTGGGACCCATTGTAGCTGGAGCAGTCAGACAACGCTTTGTTCCTGACATGGAGAGTCTCACAATGCTTTTCAAGAATGCAACATATACATAATGATTCACTCCAGGCATTGGAAGTCGATCCCTTCCTTAGTGATCTTTCTCCTCTGTTGATTTCATCGTCTACATTTCAACTTGACATAATTTTAAGTATCTATATCATATAGCTTCACCATTGTCATTGAGAAGATTGTATATGTTAATGGCATACTATCGACTTATGTTACTAGTGATCAAAAATTTTCTGTCCTGGAACTATATTTTTAATTGTGGCCTTTTGGCATTTTTTGGGTGGCTATCCTCGAGGTTCTAATTTTGGTGTTGTAATCGGAAATCGCTCTTTTAAGGGTCGGGAGGATTTTCAAAAATACTATGCTTCTTCTATTTGATGTGCAAGGCCCAGAAGTAGAGAGTATAACAACTGCAAAATATAAAGTGCATGTGTAATGGGCATGATAGAGTGAGTGGGTTTCACACTATATCACACAGTTATTTTCTTTGATTTTCAAGAAAGATTCCTAAGGAAGCACCATAAATTGATGCCAACAGCTTTAGAGTGTATGATTTCCAAGAAATTGGATATTTCAAAATCTTATATTGAATAAATATCTCCGAGACGATATGGTCTATTGGGGGATCTGATGACTTTCCAGTTACATTATCAAGCTCGAACAAAAGAACTTCATAGGAAGATTGTGGAACGTGATGCTCACATCAACACAATTCTTCGTGGTGGAAAAAATGACATGGTATTAACAAATGAGATTTATCACGAACCATCTCCAACTGGAAAAGTCAAGATAGATTTTCCTGTAAATGACACGAAATGAAGAAATCCATTTGAAGAGTTTTCCTCCTTGAGAAGCCCCTTCCAAGAAATCAACGAAATACCCAAAAACCCATGGTTTCCAAGCTATAAAGTCATCAATTCCAATGATGCCAAGGAACTCTTTCATGCGACTGTTACAATTCGAGGTGCAGGCTTTGAACTTTCATAATGGGGCGAGCTGAAAAGCAAGAGAGCAGGGGATCATTGTTGTAGATTAAAAAATTATTTTTGACATTACAAGCATAATTTTCAATTGAAATTGAGAAAGACATTTGCTTGCTTCATGGGATTGATAAGTAGGTAATGAATGATTTTTGTTAATAAAATAAAAGCATTTCAATTATTTCGTTTCAAAAAGAAACCCTAATTGTTAACCGATTAGAGCTAATCACTCAAATTGCCCATCAAAGAATATAAAAGAGGCAACCTACAACCAGCTCGAGGAGGAAATTTTAGGAGAGAAAATGGTTGAGAGGTATGCTTGGAGTGCAATGGGGATTTTCTTTTTTAATTCATCATTCATCCTCTACTTTCAACAGTGATGGATGGGATTATCGGAAACAAGGAGTCTTGCGAAGCAGCGAATGGACGAGGCGAGGATGAGCTTTGTTGGTTTTCATAAGGTGAAATGCTTTTTTGTCAGTTTGTTATATTTAAGAATGAGTTTATTTCAGCACTAATCAATTTCTGATATGCAGGTCCTCACCTTGTGTTATCACCACCATCACTCCATTCCATTTTGGCTCAACTTTCTTCTTTCTTTCGCTCTTGGTATTTCTATTGTAACCTTGTTCTATAATGGCTAAAGACTAAATACCTAGCCCAAGTCTACGCAAAGATTTGCAAATTTCGAAACTCCAAGAAATGTATGGGGAGAAATTTTAATTAGAGATAAAAATCCTTTACGCTCTAAAATTGTTTCCTATTTTTTTTCTGTTTAAATCTTAGCGTTTTTCATCTTTATTAATTCAATACTTTAAATTAAAAAATAAAAAAGAAATAAATTCAAAAGAATTAATGAACTATGACTTCTGTAATACAATGTACATAAGCTCATCTCATTTTTATTTTTATTTTTAGGTATAAGTGTTTGTTATTTCCTTTATTCATTTGTTTTAGTTTTCTTTTATAATTTCTCATATTTTGACTTAAAGAAAATTAAAATATCCATTTATCTACAATGTTTTATAATCAATTTTGGTAGTTAGTAAATTAATTTCTTGTTTAATAAATTCCTCTTTTAATTAATCACTTTAGCACTAACTTTCCCTAACTTTTGATTAGTTTTTCTTTAGTTACTTCTTGCTAAAAAAAAAAAAACATTTTCACTTTTTAATCTTATTGGTTGCATTCTCTTTAGTTGTTTAAATTCTTTTAGGATTTAATTTTGTTATTACAAATGTATAAAATCACACATAAAAGCATAAAAATCAAATATTGTTAAAAAGTAAAAGTACAAGGCGAAGGGATTCACGCTTGGACTGTAGGTTATAGGAGATTTAGCGTGATTTCAATGTGTTTTCTTATTGGGGCTTTAAACCTAGGGTGACATTCTCGTCTCTTCCCGCCTAGCCTCATGGGAGGTCGAGATGTTGGTGTTGAGGACTCTCTAGTCCCTCAACGTTAACACATTGCTCAATCATTGAACGCTTTTGGTTGCGACTATCCCCACACGAACTTTTCCTTGTCACCACCCTTGGTCACTTGGCTAAGGGCCCATGCAATATGGAAGAATCCCAACACGAACTGACGATAGAAATTGGCAAGGCCTAAGAAGCTCTGAAGCTCAGTGAGTGTGGTCGGGGCTGACCAGTCACGAATGACATGGATCTTGTCTGGATCGACATGCACTCCATGTTCATAAACAATGTAGCCTAGGTATTGGATCCTCTTCATGTCGATGGAGAATTTTTCCAAATTTCAATATAACTTGTGTTGTCATGGAGTGTGCAGAACCTGTTGAATATGTTGCAAGTGTTCCACCCAAATATTATTGAATATGAGGATGTCATCCAAATACACCACCACAAAATAATTGGTGAAAGGCCACAAGATATCATCTATCATCCTCATGAAATTTTTGGACGCATTCATCAAGCCAAAGGGCATGACAAGCCATTCAAAAGTACCTTCTTTGGACTTGAAGATATTCTTCCATACATCATTCTGCTTTATTGGGACCCGGTGGTAGACGGAATTCAAATCAATCTTACTGAAGTATTTGGCCCCTTGAGCTAGTTAAGGATATCATCAATTCGGGAAATTGGGTACCAGTTCCCGACTGTGATTTTATTTAGGGCCCAGTAATCAATGCAGAGTCGCCAGGTCCCGTATTTATTCTGCACAATCATGATTGATCTTCCACAAGGTGATGAGCTTGGTCAGATGTGCCCCTTTTCAAGTAGCTCTTGGATATGACACTTGATTTCCTCATTTTCTAACAAAGAGCAACAATAGATTGGACCTTTGGGTAGCAGTGCGTCGAAGGTCAGATCGATTGAATGCTTGACCTGATAATGCACAGGTGTCCCAATGGGTGAGGAGAATATGTCTTTGTATTCTTCCACGACCTTATCCACTTGCTTCTGCTGCATGAAGAGACCTATCACGGAGGCCATGGATGTGGTTGCAACCTTCCACTCACTTTGAGCGTGAATCACAAAGAAGACAAACTTCTCGTTTTGAGAGATGACCTTCATGCATTGCTTTGCAGAGATCAAGGAAATGGAAGTAGGTGGGGCTACCTTGGGTATCCTGTACAATTTCATGTCCAAAGTAATAATAACATTATGATGCCTAGATTCATATACATCATGATTTTTTCATAAATAAGGTTGGCCCAAAAGAACATCACAAAGTTCAAGGGGGGAAACATCACACAATACCTCATCTTTGAAGGGATCGATGTCATAGGGAAGGCGACATTGTTGGCTGACGCGGAGATTGCTCCCTTCGCAGATCCATCCGATGTTATACGGTTGTGGGTGTAGTGTTGTCGGCAGATCCAATCGCTTGAAAACCTCCGCTGAGATGAGGTTCTTATAGCTACCTCTATAAACGATGAAGTGCAACGGAGTACCCTTCACCCACATCTATGAATGAAAGAGGCGCTCATCTTCCTCTGGTTCAACAAGTTCACTGGGTTGGCTCTTAATGGTAGCAATGGCGGAACTGGGTTCTGCATCAATGATCCGTCTCCCTTTTTCTATTTTTGACTTAGAGTCGGAACCCACATCTAATTCAAAGGCTTTCACCTCGACCACCAATGACTGCTTTGAGCGACATTCAACAGTGTTATGCCAGGGGCTCTTATGGAACTCGCACCACTTCTCAGTGTCTTTATTTGTCTTCCCATTGGCCTTCTTTGATTGTGGCTTAGATTAGTTGTCCTGAGGTTTCCCATCCTTACTCTATCCTTTGTTTTGCAGGTTGGGGCTTCCTTTTCCCTGCTTCTGTTGTGAGGGGTTCACAGACCCAAACTACCACATATTTTGTTTAAGATTTTTCTCGATTTTGACAACATATCGATAGGTCACGCCCAAGGATGATATGTCTAGAAATATATTTATGTTTGAATGTATCGATGAAGACCGTTGTGGTACTTGAGCACCATATGTCTTTGATATTATTTGATACCCAAATTGTTGCGCAAGGTATGGAATAAATTGGTGAACTTTGGCACTGTTTAGTCCCTTTCCTACCGCAGTGTGGTCCATCTTGTATATACGTCGTCATAACTTCCAAAAGGGTAGTATTGTTCCTTAATAACATCCTTGAAAGAACCCCAAGTGGGTGTGACTACAAATAATGGATTCCTCTATTTCCTTTTTCTCGCAAAAATCCTACCACCAATATTTGACATGGGGGACGACCTTAAGGAGCTCAAATGTAATATTTTCTCTATTGGAAAAGTTATAGATAGAAAAATACCCTTCTAGAATGTTTACCATTTGTCTACAACATCCGCATATATATGACATTCAAATATAGGAATATAAAAATTGATTTGTACCTTGAAGGGGGCAGTGCCTCCGCTCGAGGAAGATGCATCGCCTATTGGTAGTCGTCAAAGGATTTGCGCAAAATTATCCATCATCTCATTTCTCTATCACACAAGGGATTCCTTGAGCAATAGTTTAAAGGGATCTCTAGCCCCATCGTCTCTCTTTTCTTCCCCCATGGGCGGTCGTCGGGTTCGGTGAGGCCGATCTTGCACATGCTCAACTGGTCTGAGTCCCAACTGCTTATACCCTGACCTCATTGGGGACATGCACAGAGAAAAAAATGAAGAGTATATCACTTTGATACAACTGATCCATATTTATGAGTGGAATAAAATGAAACAAATATCTATAACATTAACAAAAAGATACAATGAAAAATAACATAGATACAATGAAACTCGACTTCTATTCAATAAATAAATCTGTTGAAACTGTAAAATGCAGAATGAAAACAATCTTACTCGAATGGTGGTAGCTAATCTCTAAGAAGAGATGTGGTGGCTATGTGCATTCATTTGAGAACATTACAATGAGGCCTCTAATCCTTTTTATCATCAATAAGTAATCAGAAAACCCTACACATCCAAAAACCTAACCCTAAGAGATGAAGCGCCAAAAGTCATATGGGCCCCAATGGGGTAAGTTGGTACATCAATTTCCTGGAATCGTAACTTTTGCATATGATAACCCTTTTATGCACATGATAACCCGTTGGAAAGTTCTATCTGAGGACTACACTTGTTTTTGTCAAACTTTGACTTAATCTACAATGTGACTATGGCAGACCCAAAAAACGTTGTTTAGGGCCTCAAAACGGCCCTAGAAGTTTAGAACCTAAAAAGCTAGAAAAAGACTACCAAGATGAAAATTGTATGTGAGCCAGTTGGAATAGGTGGGTGGACACCGATATCCACCTGGATCAAAATGCATGCACATTAAATTTCATGAAGCAACTCTTGTATGTGATATCCACGGTAGTTTTTATTAGTGTGGAAGAAGTTGTGAAGAAATTGTGCTTAGGAGGTTGGGGCACTTCCTGGTTAGTTCAACTAGCTACTAGAATCAAGAGAAGAATCAATGATCTTGTTAAATATTTCCCAATTAACATGAATGGATTCAACACTAAGGCATATTTGAACATCATACCACTTGGGTCCTACGACTGCTTGAATGGTATGGATTGGCTGGAAAAACATTGTGTTGTCTTATATTGTTAGAACAAGGATTTCATGTGTCTTAATGAAGAATTAAAATCAAGGACATTTCAAGGTATTATGAGGCATATATCTGTTAGAGAGATTTCAACATTGCAATAGAAAAGAAGTTTTAGAAAAGGACATCAAATATATGCATCCAATATGGAAGAATCAACAAACGATAAGGAGCAAAGTATTGAAGATTATCCAATCTTGAAGGAATATGAAGATGTGTTTGGGGAATTTCCAAGATGGCCACCAAAGAGAGACAATGATTTCTCTATTTTATTAGTGCCTGGAGCTTCCCCAATGTCCAAAACTCCCTACAAAATAAGCACACCAGAACTGAAATAATTGCAAATGCATTTAGAAGAGTTTTTGAAGAAGGGATACATATGCCTAGGTGTTTCTCCTTGGGGTGCCCTAGTCCTTTTTGTAAAGAAAAAGGATGAAACTTTGAGGTTGTGTATTGAATTAATATAGTTGAACAAGGTTTCATTCAAGAACAAGTATCATTTGTCAAGGATCGATGACATTTTCAATCAACTAAAAGGAGAAAAGACATTTTTCTAGATTGACTTGATATTGGGTTATCATCAAGTAAGGATAAAAGAAGAAGATACTAGCAAGATAGTCTTTCAGAAAATATATGGTTAGTATGAATATGTGGTGGTGACTTTTGGGTTGACAAATGTGCCCACTACATTTATGTGTATGATCAATGTAGTGTTCAAATATTTCCTAGACAAGTTTGGTATTGTCTTCTTGGATGATATTATTATCTATTCCAAGACAAAGAGGAACATAAAAAACACTTGAGAAGGGTGCTTCATGTGTTGAGGGAGCACCAATTGTATGCCAAGTTGAGCTAGTGCACTTTTCATAAAAAAACAAATCCATTATTTGGGCCACATTGCCTCATAGGATGGCATAACAGTGGATTTAGAGAATATTGAAGCAATCAAGATTTGGAACGCCAACAAATATTTCAGAGGTTAGATCATTTATGGGTTTAGTTGGTTACTACAAGAGATTCATTGCAGGTTTCTCAAAGATTTCACACCTAATAAAATCCTTGCAAAAGGAAGGAGTAAAATTTGAATGGAATACCAAGTATGAAGAAACATTCTAGCACTTGAAGGATCTATTAACTAGTGCACCTATCTTAAAGGTTACAAATCCAGATGAGGATTTTTTTGTGTGCATGTATGCATGAAAGGAAGGGATTGGTGGAGTCCTTGCCCAAAATGGACAAGTAATTTTTTATGAGTCAAGAAAATTGAAGGAACATGAAATAAATTATGCTACACATGACTTAGAGTTGGAAACCATAGTACATGCATTACAAATGTGGAGGCATTATCTTGTGGGTAGAAAATTTGAATTCAGGATAGATCATAGTGGTCTAAAATACTTGTTTGAACAACCAACACTAAATTCCAGACAAACTAGATGGATGGAATTTCTTAGTGAATACGACTTCGACATCAAGCATCAAGAGAAAAGAGAATAAAGTGGTTGATGCACTCAACATAAGGGTGCATGAAATGCATTCTACAACCATTAGTATGTGAAAGACATATTTAAAAGACACGATTTTAGAGGCTGTAACGACATACTAGCACTATGTGCAAGTTAAAGGAAGCTTACAACAAAATAATGTGCAACAAAAATATAAAGATTACAAACTAGAAGAGGATGGAATCCTCTTGTTCAGAAACAAAGTTTATGTTCCCAATTCTTAGAAATTGAGAAATTTAGTTCTAAAAGAGATGCACAATGTTCCATATTCTAGACACCCAGGATATTAGAAAACTATGACAATCGTAAGAGGCCAATATTTTTGGCCCGGTATGAAGAGAGATGTGACTAATTATTTAGCCAGATGCATGGAATGTCAGAAGGTAAAGGTTGAACACATACATCCAACGGGATTGTTATAGCTATTGCACATTCTTAAATGGAAATGGGAATTTGTTACTATTGATTAAATTACCAAATTTCCTAGGACATCAAGGAAACATGATTCCATCATGGTAGTGGCGGACAAACTTACAATGGTTGCACATTTTATAACAGTAAAAATAATTCATAAGGTGGCTAATATTGCAGAAATTTATATGAAAGAAACTGCTAGGATACATGGTGTTCTTAAGGCAACAGTGTTGGATAAGAAACTGCTAGGATACATGGTGTTCTTAAGGCAACAGTGTTGGATCGAGATCCCAAGTTGACTTCCAATTTTTGGAAGGGGTTGTTTAAAGGATTTGGGACCAATTTGAATCTCAGTACAACATATCACCCAGAATCAGATGTACAGGCAGGGAAGATTAATTGAATAGTTGAATATATATTGAGAATGTATGTAATTGACAAGTATTCTAGGTAGGAGGACTATCTCCATTTAGTTGAATTTGATTACAACAATGGGTAAAAAAAATCATTAAAGATGAGCCCGTTTGAATCCTTGTATGGTAGAAAATGCAACACACCAGTAAGTCGGGATAACCCAATAGATAACGGTTGTCATTGGTCCAAAATGGTTAAGGGAAATGGAAGAGGAGATGGTAAATATCGGGTAGAATTTGAAAATTGCACAAGACAAGAAGAAGAGCTATGTTGATAAAGGAAGAACACATAGAGAATTCAAAGTGGAAGAGCATGTGCTTTTAAAGGTTAAATCCAAGAGGAGCTTGTTGAGATTGAGAAGTTTCCCAAAATTGGCAGTGAGATATTGTGGGTTGTTTGAATTCCTAGAAAGAATAGGCTCGGTTGCATACATGCTTGCATTACCTACATCCATGAAAATTCTTAACATGTTCCATGTGTATTTATTAAAGAAGTATGTACTTGATCCTAACCACGTGATTGATTGGACTGTGGGACACTAACAATACTTTCGGGTGGAGCCAGTGTGCATCATGGATCAGAAAGTCAAACTGCTCAGGAAAAAATCCATCGGCCTAGTAAAGGTCCTATGGACCTACTACGATCCTAAAGATGCCATGTGGGAGCATGAAGAGGCCATGTAGGAGGAGTACTTGCAAATTTTTGCATGTTTTGCAGAAAATTGAATGTACAATTGTACATATGTGTATGGAGACTCCATTTTCGAAACTGAAGTTCATGGAGCCACAAATTTGAGACTCCCTATCCGATCGATGTCAGATCCCATTCCTTGGGTTGTGTGGGTTGAGGGGAACGAGAGTTGCTAGTTGGAATTGTTGTGTGAGTCATTAAGTTGCAAAATTATCAAGTATTTTGATGTAAAAATTTATGTATGTAAATATGTAAGATTGTATGGTGATGTGCACTAAGGACAATGAAAATTGCAGAGGGATGGGAATGTAACATCCCAATTTTTTTTAATCCCTGATTTAGCGATGTATAATGCAAATATGATGTATGACCGCAGGACAAGCGATGCAATATGTAAACCTTGTATATCATAAATAATAAATAAAATGTATCACCATTTGCAGACGGACATAGATAGAGACATGGGGGCTAAGTTTCAACAAAAGAGGAGGTGTTCAAAGGGGGAATTACCCATGCCTATTAAAGCCAAACCATATTTCCAAATTATCTTTTCTATGAACCTTCTATTTCCTTCGAAGTGTTTCCAAGCCCCAATCATTGAATACATGTAAGAGGGTTAGTGTGTGAAGTCACCTCACATAGTTATTGAGATCATTGGACTGAGTACAAGCAAGAATTAGGGAAGTGTGAGAGTCAAGTAAATCCTTTTGGGGAAGAGTGAGATTCAAGCAAGCATGCGAAGAGAACAAAATTTGTATGGGAAAAGAGAGTAGTTTTTACATGGAGATTTTTGGGATAGCAAGAGAGTTTCGAGTGTTGAAACTCGAAGGCATCCATAGTGGGAATGTGTAACACCTTGTTGGAGATGTAAATTCATGGAGAAATATGTTGTAGGCATGTGAGTAAGATTATGTTGAAGAAAGTGTCAAAGTGAGAAAGTAATTTTATGTTGTGAGGATTCCTATGCAGTTTTAGGTTCCTGGTGTCCCCAACAAAGATATTTCCTATCCAACCCGTGTTGAAACCCTGGAGGGAAGGATAACCAGAGGGACTATGTGGTAGAGAAGGGGATCCCATTCCTTGGGTTGTGTCAGTTGAGGAAAAAGAGATCCGAGGATTAGAATGTCGATGGGAATTAATTGTTGAGAGGGGAGACAATAGCTAGCCTTAGGAACCATCATCTCTTATGGATTCAAAGCCCTAGTTCGGGGATGACTTGTTGTTGAGAACTAAAACAACAAGTCTATGGTTAGGTGGGACGTCTATCCTTTGCATTGGGTTGCATATTTTATTAGATAAGTGTTCATAACCACTATGTTTAATTATGTTGAATGTTGAGTTAATTGTTGTGCATTTCACTCTTAGGTGCATCTTATTATTGCTAAATGTTGTGGGTAAAATGATGCATTCAAACTTGTGTTTTTATGTGATTCAATGCTACTGTATGTGTTTAATTGTTGTTGCGCATGTTTGAATTAATTGCATTTACATTTTTAATTCATATGTACAATTACATGAGATTGTTTTCCATGCTATGTATTTTCCGCATTTAGAATTGGTATCAAAGTTATAATTTGGTCGATTTTAGTAGTAGCCTGAATCAGCTTGGAGGTTGGGTACATTACACTTGGAAGCAACACTCCACCCCTAATATTCTAGTAGATATGTTATGTATAGTTTACTTTCTGAACCTCGCACTAGGTTTTCTTATGATTGTCCCTTCAACGTATTTTCCCTTTTGGACTCTGTTTTTAGTTGTGTATGGCATTGAATCTCGTTAATTCATAGAAAACTAGTCAGGCCCTATGAACAACACCATCATGGAAGCATGCTTATTTTCTATATTTATGTTATAAGCCTCAGCTTCATCCTTTTTACTTAATATAAATTTTCCAGTGTGTGTTAAAAATAATTATATTATATATTTACAATAGTCTCTAGTAGGGATTTTCCTCAAGGGAAACCAGAACCCCTACCAATAGAAAATCAATATATTTGTCCATTTAAAATTTTAATTAGAGTCTTGAGAAAAACAATTGCAAAAAAATATCATAAACGAACATAAATGCCTATCACTGTCCATACTATCACAGAGACTAAAAAATTGGACAAACCAGACATCAAGAATGAGGAGTTTGTGCCATGTCCTCCACAAATGCCTCCACCTACATATCGGTCTCCATGTCATTTTCCTAAGTAGTTCTAGATGGCTGAGGGTCTTCGTCCAGGACAATGGGATTTGCTTGAGTGCTCGTTGAGCATGCGAGACTGATATTCCAATTCCAAAGACCACCTTGCATGTAGTCTTGAACTTTCCCACAAAAATCCTGATTGTGTGAAGGATATATTGCTACTCCTCCCTTTTGTTCTCTAGGGCTTGGGAAATTAGAGTGTTTACCAGCTAATATATCTCTGCAGGATTAAAAAATTGGTGGTTCAAGTCCAAGAATATACCAAGTCTTTCGTTCATCCCCTAACTTCTTGCATGATCTATGCTTTAGAGGGGGTTTGTCTTTTGGCCATTACAACCTTCTCCACCTCCTCTACTTCTTGTTTATCCTTTGTTGATACTTTATCCTTGAAAATTTTCTTAGGTTCCCAGTCTTCACTTGCTGCTTTGGAGGAGAGAAGTGGATCCCTTGAGGTCAAGGCCCAACTAGACACAACCCGAGCCTTTCTTTTATGAGCACCTCCATTCCTATCGAAGCCATGAACCATACTTCCCACAGAAGACTCCCTCAAAAGATAGTAATAAGAGGATAGAGACAACACCGCAAACTTGAGGGTGAAATTACGAGGGCGAGAGAGTCAAATCAAGGTAGGTGACTCCCTGGAGTACCCCCCCTGACCTTGTCGCCAAATATGAACCCAAATCTAGAGGTGGACTATCCCTCATCCTCCTAATCAAGAAATCCCCCCAAAGCAAACACCACAAGAAACAAAGACTAAGTAACAGATTACTTGGAGACAACATAAAGAAAAGACCACAAAAAAATTATCTCCTCACCTAGCACTAATTTCTCCCCTCGACCATAAGCATACTAGACTAAAGCGGTGGTTCATTCAGGTTAACATATGAAATAATTCTCCACCCATATGATATCATCATCATTCCTAAAATTGCTTGGCTCCTCCTCTTCGAACTATCATCCTTTCTTGTACTTTGCAACCCCAAGAATCCCAGGCCAAACACACACCCATTGGTCACCTCGGTGTACCAACACTCATGCATTCCCGCATAAACCATCTTATCAGTAGTTGGTGGGGAGGATATCATATTCATCCCTCCTACGTCTTTACTTCTCTCAATCTTTATCATTAACATTCCCCTGCTCACCCCTTGATGGGTTATTAGTGCATAGAGAAGTGGTGGTTGAACGACACGTTTAAGCCCCACTTCTTAATACCCCATCTGAGTAAATCATAATCAATTTTTAATGGATAGTGTTACAACAAATTTTTCCTCACCCCATGCAACTTGCTTGGATGGCCTTTCCATTTCCCTATGCGGACTTGAAGTCCCCTTTTGTACCTTCCAAATCCAAAAAAGTACATTTTTCCACATATACATGCCCTATCAGTTAGACAATAAGTGTATACGCAGGTTTCTCCACTACAACCCACATACATCGGGTTTGGTGCTCAAAATTAAAAATTATAACTAATTCTGATACATCTAATCTTTTGAAGGGAGTCTCAGGCCCCTCTTGGGCGAGACATACCTACTCTAGCGAGGGAGGCCCCTTTTCAGCCACTATATCCTATTTGTACATGTATTTTCCTTTTGCTTTATTTTGGTGTGCTCTCTGATTATTAGTTGGCCCTAGGAATTGGTTTTATATATCAAGTCTTGAGTCATCATGGAGCAAGACCAGTCTCCTCACAGGTCTTGTCGTTTGTTGAAGTTACCACCGCATCTTGAGTCTTTACCAAAGTTTCCTTCTAAAAGATGTAAAGTTAATAAATGTGGTACATATATCTCCACCTCCTGAACTTGTGATTATCTAGTTATGAGTACTGAGTCAAAACCGAATGTCATGGGGAGTCCTTCGACTCCTATATCTCATGTGATTAGTGATATCCCTTCGACTCCTTCAGCCTCGACAGTTGGGGTGTCAGGGATCCCCACCTCTACTACTACCCAACCTGTGGATTCTACTCAACCCATAGGAACAAATCCTTTTGGATCTCTTTTTGGTATGCCAAGTTACAATTCTCAGTTAATACCTTTGGTCTCTAATCCATTTTCTTTTGGTATGCCCAACATGATGTCACAACTCTCATCCTCCATTCCAGTGGCTAATGTGAATCCTAGTTTTGGATTTGGGGACATGGATCGTCTGTATGCTCCTCTCTCGTCTGGTGGAGGCCATATTCCCCAAATGAATCCTACAGTTGGAGGTTGGCCTATTTTTTTTCTTTCAGGCCTAATCCTAGTCTCAATGCTCCTTGATGGAGTGCTCAACCGGGCAGACAATTCACTTCCTATATTTCATCCTTTATCCCCTCTTCCTCCATGTCGATTTCAAAAAACACATTTATTATGGTGAGTCCCCCTCTATCCTCCAGAGTTCCATCTAGAGGGAGTCAATTTCACACTATGGGAAACCCCCATCCCGGAGCCTCTTCGATTGGGGGGCAACGTATACAACCCTCATTATACCTCTTCCGCGGGAATGGTTCCCATACAACCTTTTATGAATCATTTTGGAGGAGGATATTATCCTAATGGACAGGTTCGTGGCATATACCAGAACCTTAGATGGCCTGCAATCCCTCAATCCCAATCTTTCCTGAGAGCATGGGCTCAGATGCCGCAACCCCGACTCCCTTTTCTAGCCACGCTTAATCTGTCATGTTTTTCAAAATTAATGAATGACCTTGTGTGTCACAATATTTTATGGCCCCCTGTCCCCACCAATATTCCTTCATACATTCCAAAATTCGAAGGAAAGACTATCAAGGATATGGGTGATCATGTCACTATTTTTCATCTTTAGTGCTCATCTAACTCCCTTAATGACGATTCTATTCATTTGAGGCTATTTCAACGCAACCTCATGGGGGTTTCCACGAAGTGGTACATTGAGCTACCAGGGGGAACAAACAAAAACTTTAAACAGATGGTTTTGGTCTTTTTCAACCACTTCCAGTTGTTGGTTCGTTACGATACCGACATAGAAATTTTTTCGGCCCTCCGCCAATATAAATCCATGCATATCTTAGACCATATGCAAGAGTGGCGTAGACGGAAGAGGTTGATCAAAGACTACATTCCTCCATAGTTTCTGTTGGAATGGTTCCTCAAGTCCTTATTTCCTTATATTTTGAAGGATGTCTCTACATCCGTAGTAACATATGAGGAAGAAGCTATTTTCAAATCCCAACAATTGGACCTCATATATGCTCAATCTGGGATGTTGTATGAAATCATTCCTGACGCACTGTGGTCGAACTATGACCCTAGACAAAAGCCTCAGCCTCATGTCGATGGCATCATAGGCTCTACAAATGCTAATTCTACAGACTTGGTGACGAACCAGTTGAAAGATTTGTCTCTAAGCCAGCCTGTAGTAGAACAAGCTTTGAATTCATTCTCCACTCCTACTCGGTCGGTGGATGTTCATTTTGTACATTTGTCAGCCAACCCAAATGGTAACCAACAACCAGGAGGGAATAGAAGGAAAGAATGAGGTAATAATCGTAAGGGTGGGAAAAATAATAATAAATCCAAGGACAACACTAACAATGATAGATTGAATAATAATGTTGGTAAGGGCAAGAAAGAAAAATGAAAGGTGAAGTTTCCTTGTAAACTTTGTAAAGATGATCACCTTACCCACATATGCCCCAAAATCGAGGAATCCTCAGGGCTCTTATCACAACCACCCACTGTATTGAAAAATTCGTTTCCACATAATCAGCACATGGCCTCGAGGGCCTCCAACACCATAAATGTGTCGAACGTGAGTCAAAACCCCTCAACACATGAAGGTGGTCATCTATGTGTCAATATAGTCAAGTCTCATATTGATGTAGCCACTTGATCTCATGATTACGGTTCTTCATAGAATGTGGTAGGTCCAGAGTCTCTTCCTCCTCCGGAAACACCCTTACAAATCTAAAATTCAGAACCTTTGCCTTGTATTTCGAAATGAGTACTAAAATGCTCTATCCACAATCCTAATTCCAAAGTTGCCCATAAATATTTGATTGTCGAAGATCTAGGTCAAACCCCTTGTGCAATGTCGGCCTTGGAGGTGATCCAGACGTGTCCTTCACAAAGGAACGCCTTGTTATCTGATTTAGGAGATCTAGACCTGTTTGGCTCGAAGGTTATTAAGTTTGATGTCACGGATGTTAGGCCTTGCTTACCTTACCATGCGACCTTTCAAATCCATGTGGAGTACAAAAAAATTACCATAAAACACACTGTAATTGATGAAGGTGCTATGACATGTGTGATGTCCCTAACCTATTGGAAAGCCATTGGCTCTCCAACTTTATACCAATCTATGTCTATGTTGACCTCTTTTTATGGGCGTTTGTTTCGATCCCACAAAATTCTTCCCGCGTTTCCAGTCGAGTTAGGTGGAAAGACGGTGGAGGTTGATGTTGAGTTGGTTGATGTGCCCCTCCACCATAATTTACTACTAGGGTGTAATTGGACTTATGCCATGAAAAAAATCGTGTTGACAATTTTCTGCACTTTGTGTTTTCCTCATGAAGGGAAAATAATGACAACTGATCAATTGTCCTTTGTGCACGCTAGTCCTAATGCATCAGTTGAACCTTCGGTCCTTTTGATCAACAATTCTCAGTAGGCAACTGAGGATGTTGGTTTTGGAATGTATTCCCCTCTCATGGGTAGATTTGATTTTGTGGCACCAATCCATCACAATCATGCCATTTCCAGTGAGTTTTCATCATCGATGAGGTATGTTCCTTTTTTTACTTTGTATTTCAAGGACCCTTGGACCCTACCTTCCTCGACTGTTTTGTACGAAGTTCAGCCGCACATTGGGATGGCAATACCACTGTCAGCGGAAAAAATTGTGTATTAGTCTACTCTTGACGCTATTGCTAACCCAGATCCTTTCCCCTTGCAGATGAACGACGAGGATCCTGTTCTAGGGCTCCTATGGGTTGTCCAATATTTTTTTTCACATGATTTCCTCGACGATACTTTACCCTTGGATGAAACCATCTTATAGGTCATGTATGGTCCTAATAGGCCTTGGGACAATATGCATCATCTCTCCTATTTCCTCCCAGAGTTTGTTAAGATCAAACAGGATGACTTTAGATCTACCTTGAGTGAGATGATCGGTCGCAGTGTGGTTCCATTAGATGCACATGGTATTTATGTCGAAGGAAACATGGCGAATATTCTCCTACCATCACAATCGACATCTCTCGAATTCCTAGTAAATTTGAGAACGTATATATCAGTGTGAATTGTTCGCCTAGAGAAATTCAGATCTACACCGATCTTTCCAATAAAAATTGTGATGTATTTGCTTGGATGTACGTAGAGATGTCAGGGATCGATCCCAACATTGTCGAACATGAGATTAATACCTATCCAGATGCTAGACCTGTTCGAAAACATCTTAGGGATATTAATCCTAGAAAGTTCCCTGCTATTAAGGCATAGGTAGAGAAGCTACTTAATGTTGGTTTCATCTACCTGGTTCCCTTGACTGAATGGGTGTCCAACCCCATTCCCATGAATAAAAAAAAAGGAACCATCCACGTATGTATGGATTTTTCGAGACCTAAACAAGGCTTGTCCTAAAGATAACTTCTCGACTCCTTTCATTGACCATATTCTTGATGAGTGTGCGGGAAGCAAAATCTTTTCTTTTATGGATGGATTTTCAGGGTATAATCAAATTCAAATCAAACCCGAGGATCAACATAAGACGACATTTATTTGTCCTTGGGATACTTTTGCATACCATAAAACATATTTCATCCTTAAAAACATCGAAGCAACCTTCCAATGTGCCATGACATTTGATTTTCACGATCTCAAACATATTTTCAAAGCTTACCTAGATGATCTCGATGTTCACTCTCACAAGAGAGTAGATCACTCCACTCACTTTCGATTAGTATTTGAGAGATGTCATTAATATCGCATTCGGTTGAACCCTCACAAGTGCATATTCTGCATTAGGTCTGGATGTCTTTTAGGATTCTTAGTATCTGAGCATGGGATCATGGTAGAGCCTATGAAGGTTGAGGCAATACTTCGATTGCCTCCCCGGTGCAACATTCGACAACTTCAAGGTTTACAGGGGAAGGCTAATTTCTTGCGTTGGTTCATAGTGAACTATGCCAATTTAACTAATGGTTTCATGTGTCTTTTGAAGAAGGATACTTTGTTTATATGGGATGAGAGAGCCCAGGAATCCTCCAATGCTCTTAAGAAATATTTGGTATCGATACCTCTGCTGAAGCCTCCAAACTACAGTAGAGACTATTTTCTTTATATCGTTGCGTCTGAAGGGATGATTGGTATGGTTCTGGTTCAGGAGGACGATGAGATCCATGAGAACATTGTCTACTATCTTAGTCGAAACCTAGTCGGCCCTGAACTTAGATACTCTCACGTAGAGAAACTAGCCTTGGTCGTCGTACATGCAGTTCAAATATTACGATGATATATATTGCTTTGCAAAACTACCGTAGTTGTGGATATCAATCCATTTCAATATGTCCTCACCAGGCATATCATAGGGGGGAAATACAATAGTGGATTGTTATTTTTCAATAATTTGATCTCGATTTCACTTTGATGAAGTCTAAGAAATCGCTAGTTTTTGTCGAGTTGATATTGAACTTCCCTCGACTAGATGAGGACATTTTTCATTATGATTCATTCGCAAATGAACATATCTTCCTTATCTCATCTTGGGACTCCTGGTATGGAGACATTATAAATTATCTTCAAACATTGAAGCTATCCTAGCATTTGTTGAGAGACGATCGACGACGTACACACCATCAGGCTAAAAACTACCTTATCATCGGTGACACTTTGTATAATCAAGGAGTAGATAATATTTTACATTGTTTCTTGACTCACGAGTGGCTGAGTTTGTTCTCAATGACTGTCATAGTGGGGCTTGTGGTGGTCATTTATTCGAGCTTGCGACAACCCCAAAAATATTGTGAGTCGGTTATTTTTGGCAGTCGATTTTTAAATGTTGTGTTGAAGTGGTCAAGAAGTGTCACCCTCAGAAAATGTGTTCACCACCCAGGTGTTCGCTTAGAAAATTCCAGGTGTTCTCTCAGAAAATGTGCTCGCACCCAACCCCTCCTCACCTAGTCATCACCGTCGGTCCCTTCACCAAGTGGGGGGTAGATTTTATGGACTGTAACCCAGCTTTGGCTGGGGGGCATCAACATATCATTGTGGTCATGGATTACTTCACTAAATGGGTAGAGGCCATGCCTACCATTAAATCCGATGGTAAGACTGCAACATTCTTCGTATTCAACCAAATTATAGCCCAGTTCAAAATCCCAAGAGAGATTTTCACTAATCATGGAAGTCATTTTCAAAATGAAATGATGAGAGAGCTAGCATCAAAATTGGGTTTTTAGAATAGTCATTCTTCCCCTTACTATCCCCAAGAAAATGGACAACTAGAGGCAATGAATAAATCTCTAAATACCATCTTGCAAAAAACTGTCATCCAGAGTAAGTCTTACTAGCATATGATGCTTTACCCTGCACTTTGGGCATATCGAACCTTGGTAAATACTTCCACTAGTTTTTCTCCTTTTTAGTTGGTAAATACTTCCACTAGTTTTTCTCCTTTTCTGATTGAATGTGAAATCCCTTCCCTCAAGTTGGCAATTGAGCTCCTACCTGACACATCTGATCTTGAAAAACACCTTTTACATCTAGAGCGTCTCAAAGAGAAACGTTGGGATGCCTCTACAACTATCGAAGTGAATAAACGACGTGTTAAGGTTCAAGATGATAGGTCTATCTATCCTCGCCAGTAAACTAAGGGTGACTTGGTTCTCATGTATGACCAAGCCAAAGAACCGTTGGGGGCAGGCAATTTCAACCCCATGTGGCATGGTCCTTATATCGTGCAAAATGTCTTAGAGAAAGGAGCCTATGAATTGGAAGATTATGAAGGGAATATGTTGGATGAGCCCATAAATGGGCTCTCGCTTAAAAGGTATTACACGTAACCCTCAAATATTGGGCGTGACCTTTTGTATACTAGTGTATCTTAGTGTATATACATCTTTTCCTGTGTGTCATCAACTTGCTTATCAAGTTTTCCCTTGGTTCGAAGATGTCAACGGAGTCTTCAATGTACTTAGGATTCATGGACGGTGTCATTTGTCATACGCGGAACATGGCTTCCACTACTTGGACCATTTACTCACCCGAGGGCTAACTGGTGTCTTCATGTGGTGTTCGTCTGGAGCCATCAATGAATAATGTGGCCGAGTATAACGTTGTTATAGAAATATTACGCGACACCATTTCACACGGTGTTCGGTATTTAGAGGTTCGCCTAGACTCCCAGTTATTTGTATGTTAGTTAAACGACAGTTACCATGTGCGAGACCCTACTCTACTTCGACGATTCCTATGGGTATGACTTTTGGAACAATACTTTGATTTTCTTACTTATAATCACATACCTAGAAGTTTTAATAATGTATCTGATGCACATGCTAATTATATTTTAGATTGGCATTTGTCACATAACTAAGCAAAGAAAACACATTCATGCATGTACACATTGTAACATTTATAAGTAAATCCGAAGACCAATTTTTTTTTTTATATTTCATTCTTTCGAGTTCAAAAAATATGGTGTCATAGTAAAAAATGGGACTCACACCCTCAAAATACATATATGGTCGGTATATAATATGACCATGAAATATATGCCTGTGGTGTCGGATGCGTATCATGATAGCACACTGTGATGTTTGCGAGATGCCAGAAGAGTCGCACCCACACACGGGGTACACCCACCACCTGTCGTTGCATAGCCTCTGGCAGATTCTCCACTTGAACCATAGAAATCTTGTGCGTCAATCGAGATAGGTTCCCCTACACATTTTGTAGCACTCCCTCCGCATATCCTCTCGTGTGCTCATATCCTTGGATCCTCCGCCAATGTCGCAGGAATCCCTCTAGTCGTTGCGGACCTACATATGCGTAACAAAGCAATTGTTAATACTTGATACCATACAAAAATATTTGCATTTTTTATTCTTATTGAAAAACAAAAAAAAATGAAATATATAAAAATATTTCTTACCAATATCACTGTAGGTGGAACCTAGTGGCAAAGGCATATCCAGATCCCCTCTATAGTCGATCCCGATGTAAGAGTAGTCACCAATGATTATGACCTGTCAACACCACCATAAAAAGAACTCATCATTGCAGGGGGTTGGCACCTTAGCATCTCCTAGTCGTCTCATCACGTCGGTCCACCATGACATGGTTGGATCACATGGTCCACGTGGAGTAATCTCTACTCTAGGGCTCAAGCCTGGAACCCGCTCAAAGAAAAAACTACAAAGAATGGATGCAAATCTAAAATTTCTCCTTTTCCCTTGTTTGCAATCTGTCAATTGGCTCTTCATGTTAGCCAACAGTGAGGTACACCATTCATAAATAGTGGGTCGTAAAAACTCCACCGCATAGACAATCATGTGATAAAATATATGTCGTCCACTTCAATCCTCAATGGTTTCCCATCGAGATTGAAGTCCTTTGTCTCCAAATCCCAATAGTTTACTAGCAACTTGAGTAACTTCACTTGAGCCCTCATTCCTTTGAGAGCCCAAAAATTATAAAGGCCACATCTTTTAAAATCTTGTTGGGCCCCTTCATTCCTTCCCATTGCTGCATCTATCTCTTCATGCTCTCTCTACCTCCATTCAATCACCATCCTGCAAAGGATTTTTTTTTTTTTAGTTAAATCCTTTCAAAAATGTGTTCATGGACTTGTACGCAGGATAAAGTGGTAACAGTCGCGTATATAGATGCATATATGTGGGAAGGCTTTGCTTTTCCTGCGTATATGGGGTCGTATACATGACCCAATGAACTATCACCCGCGTACGCCCTAATTTACATATTACACTCTCTAAAACTAAAAAAATGAGGCCTAAAATAGAAATCTAAACCATTGAAATTAAATTAGAGGGGATGGGAACGTACTTGGTCTAGACAGTTGTTGATTTTGTTGATCGTAGCTCCTACAATCGACACTTGAATATTGTGGAGAAAATGGCCTAAAATGCACTATGTGGGTGAAAAAACTCAAATGGTATGGTAAAATGGTCTATTTTTACTATTAGTAGACATTTTTTACCCACTTCATATAGTTTGTGCTAATTTTTTACCTTATGGACTAATAGTGAAGTGGAAATATTTGGTTTTTGGTGGTTTTGTCTAAGATTTTTTGCGGTTTCCAATTTCATACCGCCTGTTCATGCCTTCGAAAGGTATATTCTTTCACCGACATATAGGATAGGTTGTCACTCCATTTTGCACTCTTCCATCATCCTATGACCGTGATCCATACACCCTAGGTACGAACCCATTTATTAGCGACATAGAACCTTCCTAATACTACTAGAAGTGTCGTTATTAAGTGGTAGAGGCTTAGCAAACATGGGTGCCCTAGTTAGAACCTTTGTTCTATTTGGTTCCCATGTATAAGTTATTCCATAGGACCGAGAGTTCCTTATAGTTCCGATATGACTTTGCGTTCAAACCCCATATTCTTACTCACAAGCATTCTAACCGTTACCTATGGGACTCTCCCCTGAGTCTTGGTTAATCTCTTTTCTAACTCTCTAAAAAGTGAAAATATTGTCGAGTGAGCTTGTTTCTTTCACACTCGTTAAATGGATTTGAAAGGACATCTATTTGGTGTAAGTTTAACCCTTTTTTAGGACCAAGTAGATTACTTACGAAAAATGAATACTCTAGTCATCATTGGCTATAAGAGTTCTCATGGGTATTATTTTATACTTTTTCGGGACTAGGGGACTAAATTTACGAAAAATGACATTCTTTGGAGTTAAGTTGTAATCACATTCCGTCATCCTGCTTGCAATATTGAGCCTATTGTTGGTTTCTTCTTTCTCATTATAAACCTCTTACCTCAGTAATTTGCATCACTAGCCAAGCATAGCCTTTTTTATATCCTTTGAGCTTGACACCCTGTACCCTAAGAGGAAACATCCCCCCGAGTGTCCATGCCCTGCATGCACTTCCTTGCATTGAGCATAGGCATGTTCCATTGTTTGGAGTTAGTTGCTTACTCGCGACACTCGTTTCCTCTCTTGTATCATAACATTTATTTGCCTATGAAAAAACAAAAATATGGGCGCGAAAAGAATATTATCTCATACCGGAAACAATTGTATCGCCTTTGAACAAAGCACAAAATTTTAAGTCCATTGTCATCCAAAGTTTGGGTTTAGCACGAACTTAGGAAGTCGAGCTCGCTACTTAGATTTTAATCCTCTGATTGGTTTTTCTTCCAGTCCCTATGGAGAGTTTGTTGATGCCTCCTGCATCATGAAGTTTTATCATCAAGTCAATGCTTCTTGAGTTATCCATATGTCTCATGCTCTTGTTCAAAGGAAGTCTATAAGCACGTGTCAGCCATTTCTTAGAACTCTTGACTTTGCATGCACCCTGGTCCTACTTTCATTATGGGTAGATAACCTTGAACCCAACATTTGAAATCTCCTCATTGGTCACTGAATGGGGGGTTTCCCTTGTGTTCAATGGAAAAAAATCTATTCACACATTGGGATTCGTGCAGTTTATTGGATTCCATTAACCTTATTGGTGGTTTCCTCGCCTTTCTCGACAATCTTCCTTATTGGTTGCTATTCATAGGGTCTCTTTCATGCACTACTTGCATCTGGTGCATGCGAGAGATGCAAAGGGTCGTTGGTTTGTGAACATCCTATTTCATCTGAGCTCCTCCTAATCATCAAGATGTTGCTCTGTACCTCATTTTGACTGATGAGAGATGCCCTAATTCTCTCCTTTTAGTGGGTCTCCTTCCGTCGACTTCAAATCATCTATTTTGGAAATGAGACCTAGAGTCTTATGAGTACCTACAAGCTTGCAATCAACAGTGGCAGGTTCTCCTGCCATCGACAATTGGGAATACATCAATGTCTCCTGATCGATGGATTCTTCAAGTGTTCGACTTCAACACCCTTATTCACACTTGTAAGAATGTACTCGGTGCCTTGATACCTACTTTCATTATCGGTAGGTTGTCTCACGTTTGTTAACGGTATACCTTAATGACCTGTAATCAAACAAAGTTTCATTGTGTTTGACCCCAACTCCTTTATTCACATGATGTAGACTTTCACCTTCGACAAATAGTGTATAAGACCTCCAGCTTATAGTAGCAACATTCCTAATATGTTGTTGTCTTTCATTGGACCAACACGTATATGACTTCAATGATCATGGGAGATCGGATTGTACTCCATTGTATACGGATATCTTCAGATTGATTTTGAGATTGGATTCCACTGTGCCTTGTTTGTGACTATGACAACCTATGGCACTTTGTATTGCCTATTCATGGCCATGAACAATTATTTGATATATTTCCACATGGATCTACAGTGTAGTTCAGATTGGAAGCCATGTGTACAAAGTCATTATGGATTGTAATATTCTCATGAGTAACTAGCACTTCCAACTGAGTCTCCACTACTCCACTTCTAGGAATTATAATGTATTTCAGCCATCACAAATACTCCTTTGACCTCACACATTATGGGGAATCTGTTACAACAAATTTTTTCTCACTCCATGCAACTTGCTTGGATGGCCTTTCCATTTCCCTATGCAAACTTTAAGTCCCCTTTTGTACCTTCTAGAGCAAAAAAACCACATTTTTCCACATATACATGCCCAATCAGTTAGATAACAAGTGTATATGCAAGTTACTCCACTACAACCTGCGTACATCAAGTTTGGTGCTCAAAATTAAAAATTATGTCGAGTTTCCATGCCATGTTACGAGATCCATGATCCTTGACCTTCCATATACTGGAAACGCTTCGACTCGGCCCTTCAGTTCCATTTGAAGGCTATAAATTGAGCCATATCCAAGCCTTGAGGATATTGAACAATTCAACTTTGATAGCAAAGACACTCTGGAGAAATTTGACTTCATATTGAGTCTGCATCCCTTTATCCTTGAAAGTCTAAACTCCTTATTCATCCCCCAGGCTCTTCCTTCTTTGTGATGGAGAACCTCATTGTCTCCTTTATATGAGCTTGTCTTTGGTGGAGGATTGAAGTGGTGGAGGCCCAACTGAAGGGACTTAGTTTCTCGGTTTCGATATGTGTCGTTACAAAAGTTTGTCACCTATAAACTTTTGATGATTATTTTAATAGAAATACTCTTTTCTCATCAAATTGATATATTGCAAATATTTGAATTATTATTCCATGGGCGTATTTGTCATGTATGTTAATGGATTATGCTAATCTATATGCTAACATTATATATTATCACCATATGCTTGCATATCTTGGTTGTTGAGGACAAGTTGCAGGTATAAAGCTTTGAGTTGCGTGCTCAACGGTGGTCTTCATCAAACGTCCGTACAAGGTAGGCTCTTGGCCTTGTCTGGTTAGCATTCTATTTATATAACATGTTTGGGATTAGAGTTGATTTCTGCGTGTCATTCCGCCTGTTGTGGTTTACCCCATGTCATAGAGAGATTTTCCTTGTAACAGATAGTGAGAATAGTCATTATTTGTTGTTATTTGTAAATGAGAACCGACTGATCATTGTTACTCAAGGAAAACCATACAACCTAAAATGATTATTAGTGATTTGTAAGGACGCAAACTTTTACTTTTACCATAACCTTCTAGATTTTGGACAATTACCTATTTTTTACATTTAAAAAAAATGAACTCTTAACTTACCAAAAACATTTTTTTTTTTATCTTACTTCAACATAAAAACAAACAATTTTAATTTAAATAATATTCCAAATAGCATATAATCAACTTTAATATTTTAGTAAAAAAAACAAATCAAATAACAAAAACCATTCGTCTTTATAAATCATATCCACGTTTATGGGATGAAAATGTTTGATTCACTTGGTTTTTTCAAAGCGCTTTTGTTTGTGTTTTGCAATTCATCAATGTACGACATTACTTAATAATCCTTTAAAAAATAGTTAATTAAAACTTGTTAAAGTCTTATCAACTTTATAATGTGAGGTTTCACTATCACGACCTTAAAAAATTAGTTAATTAAAACTTGTTAAAGTCTTATCAACTTTATAGTGTGAGGTTTCACTATCATGATCATTGATCAATGTAGTGATGTTTAAGGTAATATATTTGATTACTATTACTAAGGTGGTAATCATCACTAAGAAGGATTTTTGGTTGGTAAGGTTGAGGTCTAAATACAATATATACAGTTTTTTCAATTTAAATACATAACAGAGTGTTTTAATAATACACTAATTATATATTCTATTCATCAATCTTACTAAATCATATTTATTCGAAATTATCTAATAAATATTTTTTTAAATATTACAAAAACACATAACAGAGTGTTTTAATAATACACTAATTATATATTTTATTCATCAATCTTACTAATCATATTTATTCGAAATTATCTAATAAATATTTTTTTAAATATTAAAAAAAATTATCATTAATTTAAGATTTATAAACGAAAGTTTTATTTATAATTTATGTATTCCAATGTTATGAGATTTATAAAAAAAATTGAGTAAGAGATTCCTATTTAAATAAATTTAATATTTTATTTACAAATATATTTATTATTAATAATATTATTATGTATCAAGTATGCATGATAGATATATATCTAGTATCTTAGTACCTTCTGATCAATGTCATTTATAATCCAGATTTAAAAAGATTTAAATAAAAAAGATAAATGAATCCAAACATACAAAACACATCATAATTAAAAAATTGCAGAACACTACCACCTTTTTTCTAAAATAACGATTTGACTGCTGTACAACGTTACAAAGCTTAGCCAGTTGATAATCCCAATATGGTGCCCTGCCCGTGACTATATTCGACCTTGGGAAGTACTTATTCCCAATACCTTCACAGTCATCCGTAAAAAAATTACACATGTTCGTTTCAGCAAATCCGAGACCACACAGGGTCACCGCGTAGCAGAAATCGATTGCTATTCATCACGGCAGAAATTCAATATAATTACATTGATAGCACATGATATTTATTACTTAGATCCTGCATCCTGCATGTTGGAGATGGCCGAGCTCGCTACATTTGGCATGGCAATATAACTCTTGTGGATCCCGAGGAAGAGGCTGAAATTTTCACTGTCACTGCGTTTTGATTCTGCTGTATGCTGAAATTTTCACTGCGTTTTGATTCTGCTGTATGCTGAAATTTTCACTGCGTTTTGATTCCGCTGTCCTGTCCAAGAAGAAAGAAAGGAATTCTTCATCTCAGAAACTGCATTTTCGTGGAAGGAATTCTTCATCTCAGAAACTGCATTTTCGTGGAAGGATTTCTTCATCTCAGAAACTGCATTTTCGTTCATTAACTTAAGTAAGTTGTCATATTCTAGACCTCCTCCCTCCTCTACGAGAGGCCGAGTAGAATTATTCTCAAAATTCTAGATATCCTTAGATTAAAGGCCGAGTAGAATTATTCTCAAAATTCTAGATATTCAGCATCACTTATTTTGAGCTCCATTGTGCTTAATCTTGACAGTTTTTTCATTTCCTTTGGCATTTTGCTAAATTTCTCAGCTTGTAATTTGCAGGCGAAAAGAAAGGAAGGAATTTTTCATCTCAGAAACTGCATTTTCGTTCATTAACTTGAAGTAAGTTATGTCATATTCTAGACCTCCTCTACATATGTCGTCGATTAAAGGCCCAGTAGAATTATTCTCAAAATTCTAGATATTCGTAGATTAAAGGCCGAGTGGAATTATTCTCAAATTTTAGATATTCAGCACTTATTTTGAGCTATTTTGAGCTCCATTATGCTTGATCTTGACAGGTCTTTAGGCCGAGTAGAATTATTCTCAAAATTCTAGACATTCAGCACTTATTTTGAGCTCCATTGTGATTGATCCTGACAGTTTTTTCATTTCCTTTGGCCTTTTGCTTTTCCCAGCTTGTAATTTGCCGTGAAAAGCATAGACTTAAACGTTACACAGAAACGGCAGCCAGTTTCGAATCCAGCTTAAAAAACTTCCAGAGCTAAGAACTTTTAGCAGAAATCAAGTGGTTAAGATCAAGTTTAGGCCATAGTTTTTTCTGTTTTATTTTTATGCAAGTGGTAAGACTACCAGAAAACAATTACCACCACATGGAGCCTTGTTACATCTGAGCCAGCTGCTGGAAAATGCTCCTGTGCTTCTTTTTGCTTCACAATCGCCCACACGCTCAGAAATAGATAGAAGATATGCAATTAAATATAGGCTTGAAACTCCCCTCATGTTATGAGACGTGGAACTTTCTAGTTTAAGAAATAATGAGACATAGTTAGCTACAAAGTAGAGTATTAAGACTTGTACGTTTTTCAGTCTATGGACTAAGGAGTTTCATACATCCAAGGTTTAAATATCACGGACTTCACCCGATACTTTGATCAGGTTCCATTTCCACATGCGTTCCAGCACCTTGATGTAGCTATGCAGGCACTTCGGAGGTAAGGATTGAACTTATGGCATTGGTGGGCCATTCGGGCAGTTTCTGAGTAGCCAGGAGGGCACTCAGACTTAGGATTTGAATCTGTCCCACCTTAACCCTCATGCACATGTTAAAGACCCTATACCACCTCCATGTTCTCCTTAAGGCCAGCCATTTTAATATATGTTGGTCGGGCTGTAGGAATTTATCACAACTATCCTAGGTTCGAGTGTAAGAATGGGCTCTACTTGAGAATGCCGCTCCTACCAGAAATTATGACTTATATTCTTCTTTGTTCATGGATATGAATACTTAATGCCGCATGGAAGAAAATATCACTAACCTGCACGAAGAAAGGTTGACCCCTTTAAGCAATTGCTTGTATATTCATGTTTAGTCCCTTTTGATGCTTCTTCTTTTTCTTTTCTTTATTATTGTTTCCTTGTAGGAACACTCTTGTACCCATTCCCCTGAAGCAGAATATATAGGGTGCACAGACTTGGCTATAGGTGTTAAATACGGGGATGTATAAGACTTAAGTTAAATTTGCAGACAAGCCCAGTGGGTTAGCTCAATTGGTTTGTACCAACCATTGTACCAACCATGGAGATTGTTGAGAGGTCATAGGTTCAAGTCCAGTAGATTTTCATGTTTAGTCCCTTTTGATGCTTCTTCTTTTTCTTTTCTGTTGTTTCCTTGTAGGAACACTCTTGTACCCATTCCCCTGAAGCAGAATATATAGGGTGCACAGACTTGGCTATAGGTGTTAAATACGGGGATGTATAAGTAAGTTAAATTTGCTGACAAGCTCAATGGGTTAGCTCAATTGGTTTGTACCAACCATGGAGATTGTTGAGAGGTCATAGGTTCAATTCCAGCAGAGTCCCTATCGGTTAGGAGTACATGCTGTACATCTGTTGCATTTACCTAGTAGTTTTATCATTATGTGCTTTTGCCAAACTTAAGCTTCATCCTCTGCAAGAAATTTTCTGACTAATCTCTCGCTCTACATGAGTTTTGCATGCCCTCAAAAAGACCTTCTAAACCATTTGACTGAAATGAGCAGCTGGAAGTCATATATGTTTTCTTAGGACCAAAGGGATGAACCACATCCAAACTTTGCCAGTTAGATGTAATGTTAAAGCCCACAACAAATGCTGAATCAATCTGCAGTCCTAATTGCCAAACTTGAGCTTCATCCTCTGCAAGAAATTTTCTGACTAGTCTCTCGCTCTACTTGAGTTTTGCATGCCCTCAAAAAGACCTTCTAAACCGTTTGACTGAAATGAGCAGCTGGAAGTCATATGTTTTCTTAGGACCAAAGGGATGAACTACATCCAAACTTTGCCAGTTAGATGTAATGTTAAAGCCCACAACAAATGCTGAATCAATCTGCAGTCCTAATTGCATCTTGCTTGGGTTCCAAGAGAACGATTTTCATTGTCGTGCTGTTAAAGAACATATAATTAGCCTAGTGTTAATGCATTTAAAAGTTCTCATTACAATTTTGTGAAATTTCCTCATGTTTTCTCACTTTTTTTGTTTCAATTTCCAGTTTTTGAAGTTGGGATAGGTTTTATCTTTAGATTCTAAAGAGTTCTTGCACATGCACAACCTTTGTTGCCAAGACAATTTGTAAAAACTGCCTTAGCTTTCATTACAATGTGTGGCATTCACTTTGTAGCTCTAACCTTGCTAAATTTGTAAAGGTGCTTAGTCTTTAGTCTTGACTGCCTGTGCCACTCATGGGTGATTTTCTTCTACAGTTTGTTTGCATATTTAAGGGATGGTAAGGTAACTTCGTTTTTTTATCACCATGTATTATTAGAGAATTCCTTTATCAAATCATTTTGAAAATGAATGAATGGCACTCTCTGAACTTTGGTACTTTCTTCTCTTCTTCCTTTTTTTGTTCGTGTTTTATAAGTGATTGTGTTAGCTTCATTTACATTACACACATCTTTGATTGGATGGCGACATTTTTTGTATTTCTGCCATCAATTTATTGACTGGTAATCTTTTTTTCTGACAGAAACCAAAAATAGCTTTTATTGAATCTACAAGTACAATGCCCTGGCTATACCTGCAGGGGGGGTAGCTTCATTTTCATGATATTTGTTTCTGTGATGCACAGTTTCAACTTTATTTTCAGTTATTCTTAGAGGTTCTCTCGTTTTCTTTTGCTTTTCCTTATTTTTTTTTCACTTCACACATTTTCCAGCAATTGTTACGTCTTCATCTCACATTGATGAATTGGCTTGCTTTTCTGAGACAACCTACTTAGATTCTTTCTCTTGTTTAAGGTATTGCTCGCTTTTTATCTCTTGGTTCAGGTTCTGCTTGCTTTTCCTTCTCTATTTCTCTCTATTCTTTCTCTTTCGCTTGATAGGAGTTTTCTCTTCTGGAACTGTGATATTCTTTCTGGTTTATTCTGGCTTGCCTTAAAATTTTGAATTGTGATATTCTTTCTGGTTTCTTCTGAAAGTGTTTCCTTTGTTTTACTTGCAACCGGTTCATCTTCTTTTCCTCCTCTTTGGCCTTTTGGACTCTCCCTCACGTTGAATTGCTTCTGAGTTCCCGAGGGGGCAATAAGAGGTCAAGTGCCCCAATGCATAACAAGATCTGCAACAAAAAATCACATTTTGTTATTTAGAGTTTGTTTCCAAGTAATTCCTTCCAGTTCCAACATTAGTTGCTCCAGGAATCCTTTACAAAGATCCATTTTCACATAAAACATGAAATGTGACCTTTGTAATGTTCCCAAGACAAATTTTTTGCTGGAAACGCTAACTGTTCACTGTTTATTTGTTTGTTTGGTTATATGTTTGCAGGTTTACTCATAGAGTTGTGCATTAGGGTTTATATTATGAAGATTATAGAAATAAAGTGATAGATCTGAAGCATATTCCATAAACAAAGACAAGATACAATGAGGAACACCAATATAGAGCCACCAATAATGTCAGATCTGACCTTTATTTAGATAGTAGATAGATCCTGTAACCAGAGATCTGCAGATCTGGAAGAAACCCACAATAATATCTGACAATAAGAAACCCACAAAGGCTAGACTCAATCTTTCTTCTTCAATGGCTTAAAAATTTCTCTGTAAGGGGACATGAAACAAGGACCTACTTGTGTGCTTGTTACCTAGGGTCTCAAAATCAGCAATTTTATAAGTAAATGCAAGAATTTACACCTACAACCATTCAACTAAGAAGTTTTTCAAGAAAAACACTTACATATCATGAAGAAAAGCATGTGCAAACCCTAGTTGTAAACCTTGAAGAGAAATGCCAAAAGATGCCCAAAAATCCTTCCATCAACAAGTGCGCCTCACTTAGAAGACAAAATTACCCTAGTAGGGCGCAAAAATCAGACCTCACAAGTGTGAGTTGTTCTGTTATGTCCAAATGAGGGGAAAACATCCTCAATATATAGTGTATCATGACCTTTTAATTAATTTTAGGTCATTAAAAATAGCCGACAAGGCTACAAAACCAAAAATCATACTGTTTTACATTAAATTGTTAAATGAAACCCTAAATGAGCAATAAACAGGACGTCAAGCCCCTCTGAGGGAGACGTTGGCCCTTTTTAGGGCAAAATGCAACACAAGATGACAAACGTTGGCCCTCCTTGGGCCTCCAAACTCTGCCACACGTGCCAAACTGCTCTGTCAAGATGCCATACACTGGAGGTGACGTCATGGTTCCTAGATGACGTCCTGGAGCATCAAAAGGGGCACGTTCCACTTGTAGTGGGTCAACCCCCCTAGGTTGGGCTCAGCCAAGGCATCCTGGATGAAAGCATTCTCCTTCTTCTCTTGTGCAAAGGCTCAACCAATCACTGTCCTGTCTCTACCCCTGATGGGGTCCTGTTATCGCACGGTTTGTAGGAAAGGTCCAAGAGCTTGAGTCAGGGCTTGAAACCGGCGTAACAGGAGCTTCCCCACCCACTGTCACCTCGATGGGGGGCTCTTTCTATTTAGGAGGGCAAGTCC
>ML778595.1:34433-46736 GCA_009831015.1 Picea engelmannii | reverse complement strand
TCTTTAGGTGTGTTGGGTTGCTTTTAGGAGTGTTTTAAGCACTTTAAATTTTACTTTTTAGCGCATGGCCGAATTGAAAATGTTGGTGAAAATGTGTTGCAAGATGTAAATTAAATAACCATTAACATATCAAAACATGAAGGAAATGTTGCAAGAGATGTACCATTCATTCATTAACCATTCCACATGTAGATTTGGAAGTTAAAGGTGAAGAAAAAGTACTTGAAAGATGTAAAGCTGTGAGTGTACTTGCTTAAACCACAAAATGTAACATGAATGAAAAGAACATTAAGCAAAGATATTCACCATGGCATCACATCATCATTTAGGCATTAAAATTGCAAAATGAAAAAAAAGGGCAAGAACAACTTGCCTTATGAAAGTGAAAATGAGAGTTAAAGATTAACCATTCATCAACATATGTTATGTGTTAAACCCATGTAAAAGATATGTGCTTGAAACATAAAGATTTAACAAGTTAATGAATGAGATCTTAAACCATGAATTAGATCACATATGCTTAGAAATGTAAAAGGTAAAATGATTTATGAGAAACTAATAGATTTGGCACTTAAGTAATATCCTAAACCATTAAACCATTTAACAATATGAGCATAAGCATATGAAATAAAATAACTTGAAGAAAGGAAACTTAGATGTGATGACTATCTAAAATATTTTAACCATTAAGCATGTAGATATCAAAAGAAGATAAGTTTCCCTTAAGCCTAGCGATTTTGGGGATTTCTCTCCCAAGGTGCAGGCACATTAGCTTATTAAAAATAATAAAAAAAAAACTCAAAAGATGGAAACCACTTACAATGGCCAAGGTGGAGGCAAGCCTACCATTGTTGGCCAAAGAGGGTTATTAACAAATTAACAAATTATTAAAATGAAACAAATAAATAAATGAAAAATTTGAAAGGAAAGCAAACTAGCCTAGCCCAATGATATTGGGGATTTCTCCCCAAGGTGTAGGCAACTACTATGTTAGCTTATGATTATAGACAAAAGAATGAATGAAATAATGAAAGAAAACTTGGATTTACAAGGAGAAAGGTTAGGAAATAGTTACCCAACCAAGAGGGGTTCTTGGGGAAGTCTTCTAGATAGATTTGGGCAGTGTTTCCCCTTATATCTGATAAGAACCTGCAAAAACAGCAAGCAAAGCTTGCTGCTGCAAAACACATACAAAATGTCAAAAAAATTTCTGTTTTTACACAGAAAATTTTTACATAAAAATCTGCAATAAAAAGTTGATATTCTTGACCTATCTAAGAGTGTTAAAAACTGAAATACAAATGGAAATGATGCAGAAAATAAATGGAACAAGAAAGCAAGGAGTGTGAGAAGGTTTTAAGGGTAGGCTCTTTCTTGATGCTATCCCAATAAATCCTTTGAAGCAACCTGCAAGACTTAAAGCAATATGTGAAGCATGAAAATAGATAACAATATTGAAAAGACTAAGAATGTGAAATACTTCAAACCCTAGGCTATCCAATAAGCATAAACTAGCAAGAATACTCTTTGCTAACCTACTCTAGTAAAATACTTTACCATAGATCTATTCCAACCACACATAAAACATGAACAATAGAAAATCACCTCATATGCAAGAAGAAAACCAGAATACTCTTGGATGTCTCCAAAATCCTCCAAAGCTTTTTATTCCAAATGTGAGAGTGTTGGAGAAATACTTGCTCCAAACTCTCAAGAGCAATGAGTGAAATGGCAAGATGGCAAGAGCAAGATAGTGGAAGTGAGGAGAGATTTCAGCATAATAACAATAGCTCAAAGATTGGTGAGGAAAAAGGGTGAGAAAGGGTTGTACTTATACCTCAAGAGGCAAAGTGAAGGCACTTGGATGAAGTCCAAGTGGCAAATCTCAAGCAAGAGCACCAATCTCAAGAAAAGGGGCGCCCTCCTTAGGGTTTTAGTCTAGGATAGGTGAGGTGGAAGGTTATGGACCACACAATAGTGAGTTAATAGGTCAAAGAGGGCGTACTAGGTAAAGGATAGGGGCCCACATTCATAAATTAGTTGTTTGCCAAGGTTATGGGTTAAGGGGAGTGTGTTTCCCCCAAAGGGGGTGCAAGCTTAAAGAGGGGCGTGAGGTTTAGGGAGTAAGTTAGAGTGTGGGGGGTTGAGTAAAGGTGTGGTAAAGGGTTAGGAGGGGCGCACCTCACATAGGAGGGGCCCACACCAAATATCAAAGCCTAAGATTAAGGTTTGGGATAAGGGGGGACGTTTTTCCCCCTAGGGCGTGAGCTAGAGAGGTGAGGGGGTAAGTTTAAGGGGGTGTTTAAGTTGTTAAGTTGTTAAGTTGGGTTTGGGTAGGTTAGGAGGGTCTAACTTGCTCTTTGCCACCTTAACACTTACTCACTAACTCAAAAATTACAAGAGTTTGACATTTTGGTAATGTCACCTTAGCAATTAAAATTGTTGTTTTGACTGACTCTGACTCCGAGTGGACAAAGGCATAGCAAACTTCGTCCGACTGAGCTGAAAATTGGTCTATGGGTGTAGGGGGTGCTATTCCATTTCTTTTGAGCACAAATACCCCTATCTAAAGCCCCAAGGCCCAGTTTTTACAATATTTGCTCAACATTTAATTAATTAAATTTTTTAAAATTTAATTAATTTAAAAAAACCTATCTAGACTCGACGAAATTCCGCGAAACTTTCTACACTGTCTGGCATGGTCATTTACAACATTCCTAAACAATAGCTACCAAAAGATGAGACCATTAGAACGCCGTTCACCACTTTGGAGGAATTATTGCATGTGTGGAGGGAAAAACTCATGGGAAGTCAGCCGAGCTGGAAGGCCCAGTTGACAACCTGAGGATAAAAAACCCTCGGTGAAAGGAACTCTCCTAATGAAAAAATCCCAAGGTACCTGACCTAACTATGATCCATGCAGACTTATTACATTATCAACCCACGCAGGGGTGCGGAAATTTCGTTTACAAAATTTTAGTGCTGGAGCATCAAATGCCCAAGTAGAACCCATACTGTCTTCAAGATATCCGCATCAGGTGGTGTATACTTCATGGCACATGAGTTGACCCCTAGCTGAATAGGCGGTCAACAGGTCCTATTGGGCTAGTGTCCACAGAAGAAGGAAAGTTCCTGAAAGAAACCTCATCCAAGCCATGTAGGTGGGTGATGTGGTCAGGGGATGTCCAAACATGTGGGTGCAGTGAGGGCCAAGGATGAAAAACTGTCATCTGTGGGTGCCTTTGTAGAAGGCGAGCTGTACCTGTCATGGATGCATTTTTTCCAAGCCCATTCTTGCCTTTTATTTTTATTCTTTTTTATTCTTTTATCTTTTATTTCCTTTTTGTTCAAGAGCCAATTAGAGGACACTGCCCTGGCGTGGTGACCAGTGGTGACAGTGTTACCCACAAGTATTTTCACAGAAATGAGAAGGTTGGCTCGTGATGAGACCCCCTTTCCCTTGGCCATGCAACCAAGAGTCACTGCCTTGGTGTGGTGACCAGCTAATGGCAATGTCATACTGTTAGATACCCATGGACCTAATAGGTTGGCTCGTGATGAGACCCCCTATCCTCTAGTTAGGCCTTGTTTTATTATTTATTTTCGGGTCCCTCTTGTTTCTTGTTGAGAAGCTTTTTATTGCTTTCTCGGGGATCCCTGGGCGAAGCATCTTGAGGTTTTATTTTAGGCTTTTATCTTTTACCAGCTTGCTTTTACCTTCTGGACCTTTAACCCCTTCTTCCCGCGAGATAAGGTGCAATCCTGAAAATAGGTCAACCAATATCTGGAAAAGTGGAATGGGATAGATGAGTGAGAAACAACATGGAAAAGTGGTACTATGATGGGAGCGGACGATGGCTTCTCAGAAATTCCCCCCAGTGGAAAACCAAAACCTACAGACACAGGCTTGCTAGGGCATCCTGTCAATCCCCCCAAACATGATCAAGCGAGAAAGTGTAAGATCCAAGTAGTTGTTAGAAATAAAAGGAATCATATGCATACATTCAATGGTTTTGATGATCAAAGTGACACATACCATGATACCTGAACTAATTACCTCATGAAGCAAGAACCCTCTCTAACACAAGACCAAGCCAATGGTGGTGGAGGTTGTTGTTGCTGCTGACATGATGAAGATGCTGGAAGAGAGAAAAGGTGGGCCCTCCAGGGCCATGCTGAAGTCAATCCTGCTCTCGGTACTCCATGTCTAGAACCTGTGGGCCTCGAGACATGATCTCCTAGTTATCCCTGAAAGTGGGGGATAACATATGGCTCCAACTCGGGGACATGTGCTCACCGTAGAGTGCATGAGAACCTCAGTATCTATAGCATAACCTGATGACCTGCTCAATCTCAATAGTAGTATCAGTGACAAAATTGGGGTGGTAATGCCACCCCAGCACATATATATATATATATATATATATATATATATATATATAAACTGAAATAAAACAAATCAATAAAAGTGACGTGAAAGCAAACTAACATGCAATGCAAATGGTATAATACATGAATGAAAAATGCCTACTTACCTGTGTTATCGCACAATTTGTAGCTAGGAAGAAAGGCTATAAAGTAGAGAGCCAAACTGGCGTAACAAGAACCTATCCTACCCAATGCCACCACGATGGGGAGGTTCTTTCTCTTTAGGGAGGTGAGGCCCAGGGGAGATGTCCCCGGTGACCCGGGTTTTGAAGAGGCTAAAGGATAATCAGATAATGACAAGCTTCCCCCTTCACAGATCACCACCAGAACAGATAGTTCGAATTATAGCCAACAAAGATAACCAAGTAGAAACCCTACACGAGAACAAAGCAACAATAAACTGATATATGCAGGCTTTGGTTAGTACTTCATATATATCAAAGACTATCTGATATTCAATATAAGCAATTTAAAAGTAAATGTTGACGAAGTCAATGTTTACAAAATGGCAATAAAAGTAATGTCACTTCACCAATAAATACTAGAACGATATGGCATTCAATGCAACAAATCAATATTTAACTCAATTAATGCCTTTAACTACCATTCAATTGCTCATAAAATGAAACGTTGCTGCATTAAAGATGTGATAACCAAGGGTGACGTCAACAACTAGGGTTAGTAAGTTAGTTGAGCTTTGGGTTAGAGTAGTTAGGGTTTGAAATTCAAGTTTTGAGAGAGTTTGTGATCAAGATCTACTTCAACGCTGGAGGTCTTAAGATCAGTGCCTTTTAGGGTAAAATGGAGTCAATTTAAAGGAGGACGCAAGGGTTGAAGGAGGATGGCTAAGGACTAGAGGGAAGAGCTCGGAAGTGCTGCTATGGCAGGGCCTCAGAGACAAAACCCTACGGGAGAGAGGCTCACTCCGGTGTTGCTATGGCAAGGCCTTGTGCTCTCTCCTCCTTCCTTAGATGGAAAAAATGGCTAGCATGAAAGATAAAGTCAAGACAAGAGAGTCAAATGAGGGAGATTGTTGCTACAACAAGGCTCTATCATCAAATCCTAGAAGAAAAACGACCCTAAGTGTAGATAACCTAGGCCTGGGACGTCTTCTCCTTCTTGAGCTCAAACCGGTACGACTAGCAAAGGGGAAGAGGAGAAAGGAGTGTAGCTACGTCTAGTCTCTCTTTTCCTCTTCAATGGCTGAAAAATCTCTATCAGGGGACATGAGACAAGGACCTACTTGTGTGCTTGTCACCTAGGGTTTTAATCAGAAAATTATAAACATATGCAAGAATATAAGACTACAACCATTCATTCAAGAAGTTTTGCAGAAAAAACACTTACATATCACCATGAAATAGCATGCAAACCCTAGTTGTAACACCTTCCTTCAAGAGAAATGCCAAAATATGCCAAAAATATCTTCCTTCAGCAAGTGCGCCTTCCTTAAATCAACCAAGTACCCAAGATAGGGCGCAAATTTCAGACCTCACTAATGAGTGAGTGAGTTGTGATGAAAAAATGAGAGTGAAAATCTCTCATTTATACAAAACCTTGACCTAATTTTATATTTTAGGTTAGGTAAAAGGTCAACAAGGCCAAATTATCAAAATCATACTGTTTTACATTAAATTGTCAAATAAAAACCCTAAATAAGAAGAAAAGAGAGTAAAATCCCCTCTAAGGGAGGCGCTAGCCCTTTCTAGGGCAAATGAAACATCCTGGAGCAAAACGTTAGCCCTCCAGGTGCTTCTCCAATATGCCACACGTGCCACTACTGCCCAGTCTGCCTCCAAAGACATCCAATAGGCTGGATGACGTCATGGTCATCAAAGGTGACGTCCCAGGCCTTCCAAGGCCAACGTCTCAGTGAAAATGGCTCATCCCCCTAGGCTAAGCTATGTTGGGGTGCCTCTGGTGGAACGTCCTCTTCTTCTCTGGTGCAAAGACTCTGATCAACCTCTCTCCTGTCTCTGCCCCCTGATGGGGTCTCAGCATCCATCTGGTGGGATCTTCAGCCCCATGGAGGTCCGAATTGATCATCTCCCCATGTGTACTGGTCCAAATGGTACCTGTCCGTCGGGTATGGTCCTACACATCAAAGGCTACGCCCTCCATGGGCTCATTAGTCACAGGGATCATGGCAATGTCAATCACATTTCATCATTAATATTATTAAGCACATGCATAAGATCCCTAATACATCAATCAATAGCTCAAAGATGTTACACAAGCTTACAATACACGTCAGGGGAAAAGGACAAGGCTTCTTATTGGTCTAGTGTCCACAGAAAAGGGCAAGTTCCCAGAAAGACCTCTTCCAAGCCATGCAAGTGAGTGGTATGGTTAGGGGATGTCCAAGCATGTGGGTGCAATGATGGCCAAGGGTGCAAAGATGTTACCTGTGGGCGCCTTTGTAGAAGGCGAGTTGTCCCTGTCATGGATGCATTTTTTCCAAGCCCATTCTTGACTTTATTCTTTTTATTCTTTTATTTTCTTTTTGTTCAAAATCTAATCAGGGGACACTGCCTTGGCATGGTGACCAGAGATGACAGCGTTACCCACAAGTACTTTCACAGAGATGAGAAGGTTGGCTTGTGATGAGACCCCCTTTCCCTTGGTCATGCAACCAAGAGTCACTGACTTGGCACGATAACCAGCTGGTGGCAATATCATACTGCTAGGTACCCATGGACCTAATAGGCTAGCTCGTGATGAGACCCCCTATCCTATGATTAGGTCTTGTTTTATTATTTCTTTGGGTCCCTCTTGTTTCTTGCTGAGAAGATTTTTATTGCTTTCTCAGGGATCCGGGGGCAAAGCATATCGAGGTTCATTTTTAGGCTTTTATCTTTTACCAACTTGCTTTTACCTTCTGGGCCGTTAGCCCCTTCTTCCCACGAGGCAAGGTGCAATCCTGAAATAGGTCAACCCAATGTCGGGACTTGGGGAATGGGATAGCTGAGCGGGAAACAAGATGTAAGAGTGGTGCTATGATGGGAGCGGACAATGGCTTTTCAGAAATCCCCCCAGTGGCAAACCAAAAGCTACAGACACAGGCTTGCTAGGGCACCCTGTCAATCCCCCCAAACATGGTCAAGTGAGAAAATGTAAGATCCAAGCAATCGTTAGAGATAAGAGGAACCAGATGCATATATTTGAAGGTTTCAATGATCAAAAGTGACACATACCATGATACCTGGACCAATTACCTCATGGAGCAAGAACCTCTTCTGACACAAGACCAATCCGATGGTGATGGATGTTGTTGTTGCTGTCAAGACAAAAGATGATGGGAGAAAAAGATGGGCCCTCCAGGGCTATGATCAGGTCAATCCTGCTCTCGGTACTCCATGTCTAGGACCTGTGGGCCTTGAGACTTGATCTCCTAGTTATCCCTAAAAAGTGGGTATAACATCTAGCTCCAACTCGGGGACATGTGCTCACTGTAGAGCGCATGAGAACCTCAACATCTCTGGCATAACCTGCAAAGCTGCTCAATCTCGATAGGGGTATCAGTAAGAAAATTGGGGTGGTAATGCCATCCCAACATACATACATATAGATATATATATATGCTCACTGTAGAGTGCATGAGAACCTCAACATCTCTGGCATAACCTGCAGAGCTGCTCAATCTCGATAGGGGTATCAGTAAGAAAATTGGGGTGGTAATACCACCCCAACATACATACATATAGATATATATATATATATATATATATATGTATATGTATGTGTGTATATATATATATAAACAATCAATAAACAATCAATAAGCGTGAATATACAAACAAACTAACATGCAATGCAAATGATATAATACACGAATGCAAAATGCCTACTTACCTGCACTTACCTGTGAAGTCAGGTCCCCCCACCTTGGTGGGGTTTGAGGAGGTGCCCGCTGATAGGTAATGGGCGCCTTCTTCCCTCCAAAGTGGACAAGTAATATGAGTCGTCAATTGATTCGATTCCAACTTTAAAGGGACCAAGCCATGATTGAGCGCTTCCCTTAACATTAGTTGGCTCTCCTTTCTGGGTATCCCACATCCATACCATGTCTCCTTCCTTATACTTTCTGACTTTGTATTTGGTCGTCCCTTGGACAACCCTGGTGTATTGTGCTGAGGGAGGAGGGTGGGCTTCTGCTGTAAACACTTCCTGTTGGGATGGGCGGATTTGTACGTTATCTTCAACTTTCTTTAATATCTTCACCGTCCCAATTTCTTTGCTCTTGAATTCATCTAGGAGTTGTTGGTATTCTTCTTTCTTGGGCCATTTGATCTGATCAAAGTCCTCTTCCATTGCAAAGGGCATATCTTCTGGAGAATAGTTTTGAAGGGTTTGTATCATCTTGTCTTGTGCTTTGTCATTATTGATGCGGTGAGTAATATCTTGCACACGGTCTCCGTTTATTGGCACATTGAGGAGACGACCTATCTTTCCATTTTTCAAAGGCAATTCCAAAAATTTGAGGTCCATCTCAAGGGTGCCACCCAACATTGCAGCAAATTTCCTAGATAAGAACATTCCCCACACATCTGGGACATCAACTACCACAATGTCAATGTGGACTATCTTCTCCGGGTACTCCTTTAGGCAAACTTCCACATTCTCAACCACCCCGTGTGTGGGTATGGCTTTAGATTCGAAGCCACATACATTTCTATAAGGCCTTGTGACCTTCAAACCTACTTGTCGCATGAATTTAAGTGACATCATGTTGGCACCTGCCCCTGTATTTAACATGCAATTGTTGAGGCTCTTGCCATTCATTGTTAAAGTCATGAAGAAAGGAGGGTTCTCACCATATTGGACCCTGAAGTGATCAGCTTGCAACATAATAGGGGGGTCCATGGGTTCATCTGATCCCAGAAAGAAAGTGTCAAAGCGTTCCTTGATAGACGGGATCTTAATTGCTTCTCTTAGGGGGACGTTTACATGCATCTTTGATAAAGCCCCTTCGATGTCAAAGTTTAGGTCAACCTTCCCAGGCTTGGATGTCTTGGGAAGAGGTACTTTCGTCGATGAGGGCTTTGCCTGGTCAGTGGTGGGTTGCTTCAACTTCTTTCTTCGGTATACCTGAAATTCCTGTTTCTTTAGCTTCTCTCGTGATTCTTGGTCTAGGTTGTTTATTACTGCCATCCTTGCTGACTTGGATGCTTCTTTCACGGCTTCCTGATGTTCTGCATCGGTGATATTTATTTGAGGAAACTCTATGAAATGGTCCATGTTGTTGACTTGTTGATGCTCCCAATGTGCTTCACTACATTCCAGGCACCAAGGATTTTTATCAACAACGTTTGCAGGGGCCAAGGTGTTTGGAACTTCTTTCTCATTCTTTGGTTTATAAAATTGTCTCCCCTTCTGGAATTGCCCTTTGTAAGGGACCCTAGGTGCTTGGGTCTGAGATCTTTCCAAGTTGACAATCTTACTCATCATTTTCTCTTGATTTTTTATGATACCATCCATAGAGGCTTGCGGCTTGGCGATACTGGCACATAGGTCTGAAGTAGGCTCAGCGTTATGAACTATTCTTGGTTTGGTGTCTATTCTCCCCCTTGGATTAGCAAAAGGCTCAATCTTGGATGAAAGGAGGTTTCCCTCTATTTTAGTAGCGAGCTCTTGGGCTTCTTGAATGTCTTGGGGGTTTTTATCTCTAAGAAGATACCCTAGTTGGCCACTGAAAGATCTGGTGTAAACGTGGACGAGGTAATCATCTTTCGGATGATGGCTTGCAGGGATCCTTTGCAGTAAAGTTTCAAATCTAGTGTGTGTTATCCCTGATTTTTAGGGATAACCAAGAGATCATGTCTCGAGGCCCACAGGTCCTAGACATGGAGTACCGAGAGCAGGATTGACCTGAACGTGGCCCTGGAGGGCCCATCCTTTTCTTTTTCCATCAGCTTTATCTTGTCAGTAGCAGCAGCATCCATCACCATCAGCTTGGTCTTGTATTAGACGAGGTTCTTGCTCCATGAGGTAATTGGTCCAGGTATCATGGTATGTGTCACTTTTGATCATTAAAACCTTTAAATATATGCATCTCATTCCTTTTATCTCTAACAACTGCTTGGATCTTACATTAGCCCACTTGACCATGCTCTGGGAGATTGACAAGGTATCCTAGCAAGCCTGTGCCCATGGGTCTGGGTTTGCCACTGGGGGATTTCTGAAAAGCCATCGTTCGCTCCCCTCATAGCACCACTATTTCATCTTATCTCTCGCTCACTTGTCCCATTCCCCTTGTCCGGGCATTGGGTTGACCTGTTTGTAGGATTGCACCTTATCTTGTGGGAAGAAGGGGCTAAAGGCCCAGAAGGTAAAAGCAGCTGGTAAAAGATAAAATCCTAGAAATAAAACCTCGAGATGTTTCGCCCAGGGATCCCCGAGAAGGCGATAAAAAGCCTCTCAGTAAGAAACAAGAGGGACCTGGAAAATATAAACAAGACCTAATCAAGAGGATAGGGGGTCTCATCACAAGCCAGCCTATTAGGTTCATGGGTACCTAACAGTATGACATTGCCAGGGCAGTGACCTTTGGTTGCATGGCCAAGGTAAAGGGGGTCTCATCACGAGCCAGCCTTATCATCTCTGTGAAAGTACTTGTGGGTAACACTGTCAGCTCTGGTCACCATGCCAAGGCAGTGTCCTTTGGTTAGCCCTTGAATAAAAAGAAAAGGAAGAAGAAAAAGAAAATAAAAGAAAAGAATAAAGGCAATAACGGGCTTGGAAAAATTGCATCCATGACAGGTACAGCCCACCTTCTACAAAGGCACCCACAGATAACATCATGCACCCCTGGCTCTCACTTCACCCACATGTCTGGACATCCCCTAGCCACATCACCTCACTTACATGGCTTGGATGAAACCTTCCTGGAAACTTCCCCTTTCTTGTGGATACTAGCCCAATACGACATCTTGTGTTTTTCTCCAGTCTTGTATTGTAGGTTTTTGTAATGTCTTTGAGCTATTGATTGATGTATTAGGGTCTTATGCATATGTTTGATAATATTGATGATGAAACGTGATTAACATTTCTATGATCCCGGTGACTGATGAGCCCATGGAGGGCGTAGCTTCTGATGTGCAGGATCATGCCCGACGGACAGGTACCATTTGGAATGGTACACATGGGGAGATGATCAGTTCGGACCTCCATGGGGCTGAAGAGCCCACCAGATGGATGCTGAGACCCCATCAGCGGGGAGAGACAGGACAATGTTTGATTAAGGTCTTGCACCGGAGAAGAAGAGGACGTTCCATCAGAGGCACTTTGGCGGAGCCCGACCTAGGGGGAATGACCCCTTTTCAGTGGAACATTGGCCTTGGAAGGCTCAGAACGCCCCCATCCTCACCGTGATGTCATCCAGCTTCATGGACATTCATGGAGGCAGACTGGGCAGCAGTGGCACGTGTGGCATGTTGGAGAGGCCCCAAGGGAGTTAACGTTTTGCTCCTGGATGTCTCATCTACCCTAAAAGGGGCTAGCGCCTCCCTTGAAGGGGATTTTACCTTTTTATTAGCTTAGTTAGGGTTTTAATTTGACAATTTAATGTAAAAAACAGTATTATGACCTTGTTGGCCTTTTTATGACCTGAAATTTAATTAAGGTCATTGATACAGTATATATTGAGGAGTTTTAGCCTCATTTTAAACAATAACACATCACTCACTCATTAGTGAGGTCTGATTTTTGCGCCCTATTAGGGTTATTGGTTGATCTAAGGAAGGCGCACTTGTTGAAGGAGGAGATTTTTGGCATTCTATGGTGTTTTTCTTGAAGGAAGGTTTACAACTAGGGTTTGCATGATTATTTTCTTGATGATTTGTAAGTATTTTTCTGCAAAACTTCTTGATTGAATGG
>ML778594.1:677995-695216 GCA_009831015.1 Picea engelmannii | reverse complement strand
ATTGACTCCAGGGGTTATAGAGGTCTACCAATCAGTTCAGTCGGCGAGTGGCACCCTTGGAGCACGTGGTGCATCCTGAAGGGCACGTCGCACAGCAGAAACTCAGTCGGCGAGTGGCACCCTTGGAGCACGTGGTGCATCCTAAAGGGCACGTCGCCAAAAGAAATTCCAGAGGCGAGTGGCACCCTTGGCGCACGAGGTGCGACCTGAAGTACATGTCGCGATAAAGGTGGTTGAAGGAGTTAGCCTAATTATCCCTTTACGTCTTCAACACCTGAATAAAACCTTAAGCATTACCCTTAACCAATCATCGCCTAGCTCAGAATCTAAACCCTAAGACTAAGACCTTCTAGAAACTGGGGGGGATTTTAGTGTGGCCTTAACAAATGTAATTCAAAAAAAAAGAGGAAAACAAAAAAACTCAGACCATCACCCTCTCCTTATCCTTGTCTACTTAATAAAACTATCCTCCATCGCCTAGATCTTCCAGTATCCATCTCCCTTCTTCTTGTCTAGTTCACACTACTATATCTCCATCACTCCTCGTAAATCCTCTTTATTCGTTTTTGTAAAACATTTACTTTTCCCCTATACTGGTTTGCCATCGCCTTAATCTCTCATTAATCCTAAATATACAGATATATTAATGGTAAATTAAATGAGGAATACATGTTTATTAATAGAAAAATGGAAATATATATATGCATATTTATATTATAAACAAATAAAGTTAAGCATGTGAAAATAAAAGAAAAAAAAAAAAAATGAGCGCACATACCCTTGAATTTTTTGAAAAGAAAAATAAAAGTGAAATATATAAACAAAATAAACTAAAAAGAAAAAGAAGAAAAGTCAAAAGAGAAAAATGGGGAAAACCTAAGAAAAACAGGAATGAGGGTTTGAGTCTGAATAAAGGAAAGGAGGAGGGGGAAAGATGGGGGACTTTTTTCTGAGATTGGTATGGTTATGCTGAGAGAATAGAGACTGACTGATTTCTGGTAGGAGTTGGGAATCCTCAACAGACTTGAGGAGTAGCTCAGCCTTGGAGGCGAGCTGAGGAGCTAGTTACTCTCTGATTGTGTGTGGCCCCTTTGCGGCTTGGGGGGATGAGGGGGAAGAAGAGTACCCCTAGCATTTGGCTGGGAGGTACCGGTGAGTTCGTTGCGGTCGAAAAGTAGGAGCAGGAGCGGCAGGAGCTAGGAATCGTCGCGGCAAGCAAATAAGGCAAAGGTATGTTCCTGAACTGGGTAGGGTAGAATGCATGGTGAGTCATTGTTGGGATTATGATTGTATAGATGTAAATGTCCTTTCCTTGTCCTTAAACTCAGAAAAATTCTAGTTTTTATAATCAGTTCAGTTAGGCTTACTGGTAAATATGTATGGGGTTCAGTTTATTTCGTTTCGGGTTTATATGGCCCAGTTTAGAAAAAATATATATTTTTGATGGGGCGTGTGGTTACTGTTTGGGTATGGGCGCTTCTTGTATGAATGGGAGCGTCCATAGTTGAGGTTGTATTATATTTCGGTGGGCGTATGCGTGTTAACGGGGCGTGCTGGTAACCACCTGAGAGAATACAGACATTACTCAATGCCTTATCCCCTTGGATTGTCTTCTTAAATGATTAATAGTTAGGGCTTGGGATGCATGATGACCAGTGATGGTTGCCGCCGTCAAGGGTTGACCAGGTAGAAGAACTCCAACTATATCCCTTTTTTTTTTATTCAGTTACAATCTGTGTTGAGACCTGTGACTTCCATGTCTCTGTTTTATAGCGAACATTTGATAAGCCGACTGTCTCTTGGCTTCCTGTTCTCACTCTTAGCGTTGTTCTACAATCAAGAAACATTTTAACACGATCTCCTTCCCAACTCAGCCTTTTCGTGGAGCTGTTAATAAAAATACTACCCTCTGGTTTAACTTTTAATGAAAAAAAATTTCAATTTTGAATGATCTAGGTCTATGTCCTGAAATCCGTGTAAGCGTAAGGTTGGTGACCTGGTAACCGTCTTCTGGAACGCCGAAGTACTTCCTTATACGATGGACTGTGCCTTTTTCCTGGAATAGTGAAGAACTGGGGGGTTGCCGTAAGCTTTTTAATTGTTCATTACCTTAAATCATTTACAGTATGCTATACAAATAATAATATTAATGTAAACTATTGACCAGCCTTGCCCTAGGATGCCAAATTATTTTTCTCAAGAAATTTGTTATTCATATTCCTTAAGGAAGTTTATTATTTTTTTTACTGGCTTGGGAAGGTGTTTTTTTAACTCGTCATAGGCCTGGTCTTACGGCGACTGAGTGAGCGGTTCATTGAGACTGGGAAAACTTTGGTTTGGTATTTGCATGCCCCGTGTAACCTCTGGACGACACCACGAACCACCATCCTTACTCGCCTTCTGTGTGAGCAGGCTGTTCACCTCTGCGCATGAGTAATGGGGCTGAATTTATTGCCCTTGGTTCTGGTAAAATGGGACTGAGCTCCATACCCGTGCGCCTTAAACTCAGCCGAGGAATGCCTGCCACAGCTATTAAGTGCCGGGTCACTAAATGCTCGTGGTCTGTTCGATGCGTCTACAGGGAAGATAATCATAGTTACAGTTTAGTTTCTCAATAAGAACCTAGATGGCTAGCCCAGTATACGGGACAGTCCAGCAAAACCCTAGATCTCAGTGATTTTTTTTATTTAAATTAAACCGACAGGCATTGTCAAAATAAATGCATAACTCCTTGGGAACGTTGAACAGATAGCGCAGAGGTTAGTGATTTGCTGATGATGGATTTCTAAAACAGGTCTTTGGATGTATCTTCTGTCTAGGGTCTTGTTTCCGCCTAAATCCAAAAATTTATTACCCTACGTAGCGTATTTAGCCGCCTAAGTTCTTAGCGAGTATTAAACTAGTAACCTACCTTATTTAAATGAAGCAATATATACATTTCTGTGATTTTCCACAACCAGCATTTACTTCCTTCAGTTGCGCTGAGAAGCATGTGAATTACATTAAAAAGGTACCTAAATTTTCGATGTGATGCACGCTAGGTCTTTATCATGGTTTTTAACTCTTTATGTTCGGCATCCTTATTGTTATTTTTATTTTTATTGCAATGTTATCCTAAAGTGAGCCTATTACTTCTTATTGGTTGAACTTGTAGTGGTAATGTTCTTGCAGTATGGTAACTGCTAGGTTAGCATTCGAATGTAAGATTAGGGTCATGCCCTTCGCAATATTATTGTATCGCAAAAATAATGATATGGTAGACTTTTATAAATTTGATTTAATCGTTTTTATTTGCATTAGGGAAGGCACAGTCCTTGAAACCAAGAACAACAATTTATTATGATTTAGTTAATGAAACCACCTTTTTGTTTATGGAATAATTGAAATGAAAAGGGAATGGTCCATTTAGGTTAAGAATGTCAAGGTAATGACATTTGTTTCATTGTTAATCAATTTGTTATGTGAGTGGTATTGAAAACAGTGTAACATTAAGTAGTGTTATTGTCATGGCCATTTTTAACTTTAAGGATTATTGTTATGGTGATATGTTGTGGAATCGGATAATTAATATTTGTTAAATTGCAATGATTATATGCGTAAATGGAAACATTAATATGGTTACATTGAATGCCAAGGAGGAAGCTTAACTGCAATATTAATAGCTTAAATACAAAGGAAATTCTTGTTTAATTAGCAATAATAATATTGTTGTGAAGTTGCAATGTGATGATAATGGTTGAATCGCCACGTTATTATTGTAAAATGGAATATTAGGATGATGTTAAAATTGCAAGACTATTCTCTGTCTAATTGAAGTGTTAATGTTAATGAATGGTGTTGCGATGTTATTATTGTTAGGTTATTGGAAAGTACGGTAATATTGGTGTAAGTGTGCAAGTGGGTGCTTGGTTACATTGCAGGGATAATGTTGTTAAATTACAGTGCTAAAGATAAATGCTTCACTGTATTATTAATATTTTCTTAGTAGTCATGGTAACACTAGTTAATTTCAAGATTAATAATTGTTTAATTAGAAATGTTAATAATGAGGAAAATCGCAATGCTAAAAATGGTTTACTTGAAATAATCATGATGGAGTTTAAATTGCCAGGATAATCTTCGTTTAAATTGAAGTGTTGATGACAATGTCTAATTTGCAATGCTAATGTTGTTAGGTTATTAGATTGTCTGGTAATAAACGGGTACGAAGGGCAAGTTAATAAGGAGAGTGTAATGTCGGGGGTTTACCATTATGGTATGATAACATTGTGCAATTATGGCAATAACAGAAAATGCAATGCGCTTGCGCTTCTTGCTTGTCCCGGAACTAGTGCCTATTGACCTTATAACAACGTATGGGGGTGGAATTTATCGGTTGTACCTTAGGATAAAGTCTTGTCGGTTAATGATAAGTAATGGAACAATTGGTCTTGATTGATGTCTTCGGGTCTCTTTAGTGGTTGGTCGAATTGAGTCCTCCTGACTTGCGTAGAGGTCATGATTGTCCCTGATTTTGTAGTTCCTGGGGGTATCGTATTGCGTAGTATGTTCGGTCGGGTGGGATATAGACACCTCTTGTAGCTTAGTATTTATGTCTGTGTGTAAATCCGGTGGAAGGAATCCAGTGCTGTATCAAGAGTCTCAGGATGTTTAAAGGCACAGTTCCACTCTTGCGACACACTCTGAGCCGTAGCAGTAGTCTCGGGTTGTTTAAAGGCATAGTTCCACTACTGCGACTCTACTATTGGATTCCTTCATTCTGTGACATTACTGTGCCTAACCCCTGGTGTCTGTTTCTGCCTACAGCCGTTAGTTGCCTGCCTCATGTCTGGGGGCATTGCTTCTTGTTGTCACTATGATATGTAGGGTCGTCAGGATTGTGTTCGTCTTACTTGCGTCCTGTTGGTTCGAGTGTTGACGTAGAGTCGAGGGGGTTGTTTCTTCTACACATGCGCACACACTTTAATAAAAATAAATAAAAAATTCACCGGTTGACTGAGTAGTTGTCCTTAGCTAGGAGGGTTATTACAACTTCCTTTATGAGATATGCAACTGGGTAGTGGTGGAAATGCATACCACCATATATGGCTATCCCCCTCACATAATTTCAAAAAACATTGTGGCTAACCTAGGAAGAATAATAGACTGGTATATCGAGGAACACTTCTCCTATATTAGGTTTTTTGGCAGTTCAGTTCCTCCATATGCGCTACTGCAATTTTTACCAGACCGACTAGGGTGTCAAGAGGTTGCACAACAAACTATTCTCGGTGGTATTAGCAAGGATTTCAAAGAGGTACAAAAAAAGGTGTGGCCCTCTTTTCCCCTGCAGATTGGTACATTTTCCCTACTAGATTTAGGCCACTCTAAAGTAGAAGTCCTGGCCTTGGAAGAAATAAAGTTGGTCATCATTGAATTCAAGAAGCATGACCCACAGAAGGTCGTGGGTAATCACATGGCCAACTCCAATTTAAAACGGTATGAACACGAGGATTCTCCTCAAGATGAAATTTTTCGAGGAGTGAGATCCTATCCAGAGGTCTTGAGTCAGGTTTGAGCTCTGCCACCCGATAAAATGATTGAGTTTTGCGACTTCCAAAGGAACTGAAGAAGTAGTCTCCCTAAATTTTTACAAGGAGTAACCCCGACATCTACAACTGCACAACAAACACAAACCCGAAGCTCAGAAGAAGTAAGCTCCAATGGACGAGAAAAATAGGAAATATTGGAGAAGACTGAGGTGTCTACTCATAAATAAGAGATCCCATCAACAAATGTATCAGGTGACCAAGCCAAATATCATGCAAAGGCACTGACAAAGGAGGGAGAAGAAATACCACTAATTTCACCAGATAAATCAACTACAAATGCGGCCAGGAAACAGTCCTCCATCGAAATAGACAATGTTATATAGTTCATCACACCATTTCAATTCACTAGAGGGAATCCAAATGCAGAGGTAACATTCATACAGGACCTTACACCCATTTCAGTTGAAGAGTTGCCTCCTTCCAATTTCGTTTTCAGCAAGAAAAGGAAGGTTGTAGTGAAGAGAGAAATACACCAAAGGGAAGGTTCAGCTGTCAAAAGACACAGGGTGATCAATGATGGAGAATCCTTAGAGGAGGTATACTTTGTTGAACAAGTAGTAGGTTCATTGGGGTCTTTTGCAACAACCAACCAATTTTCAATCAAAAATTTAAAAGAGCAACTGAAGAAGAAAGATCCGCAAATAAGCCAATTGCAGAATCAAATCAAGACTATAGAAAAGAAAGTCTGGGGTGAGGTCAACAAGGACTTCTAGAATATTAGATCCAATGACAAACATGAAATCCAATAGATCAAATCCAACCTCGAGGAGATGCATAGGAATATAAAGGTGAGCCAAGGACGGACCACCCAATAGGATGAGTTGGTAAGGCAACTGCAAGCCAAGGTAAGCTCTACCAAAAACATGATTGTAGATATAACAGTGTCCCAAGATCAGGCTTTGGAAGTGAAAAAGGAACTGGAAGTAGCACAACAAATCCTTTTCACTACGGTTGAAACTATCCAAGATCATTTTTGGGTGATAGATAAAGAATTAAATAACATTTGTTTAAGAGAGAGAGAGAAGCTATTTCTTCCCGTACTACCTTCCAAGAAGTGGTTGCGTCATCAGCGAAAGAGGGAGTAGCTATGACTTCCACGTTGTCTATTTTGGAACAGACCAGAGGTGATATAATACTAAAATCTTGGGAATCTAGCATGGATAAAAGAAGGAAAATGGCTAAGGAAGTGAAGGAGTTTTGTTAAGAGTCTTTCCAATCAGTCAACAAAGAATCATTAGGCCTTGATAAATAAGATATCTCTGGAGTACTGGGACAAATTAACATAAAAAAACATCAACTTGAAATTAAGACAAATATGGAAGAGGCTCAGGCCAAAATCTCACAGATAAAAAACGTTGATATTATTTAGATAAATAGATGGATAGTGAAGCCTAATATGCAAGTACAGTCTACAGTTTCAGAAGATAGATGAATGGAAGAAAGATTACCTCAACTGGAAAATAAATTCTATATATTTTGAGGCTAATAATTTAACAGAGCCTTACAGGATGGTGGGACAATTTGTGAGAAGATGTATCGAATGTATTGAGCAAGGAAAAGGTAGCACTGCTAGAAATAAATGAGATGACTTGTGTACGTTATCCATTTCAGAGATGGGGAACTAGAGACAAAAACACCTCTGCCAACATAATGAGGAGAGTGGCAGAAAAGATGCAAGAGAAGCGTTTCACATTTTACATTTTGTAACTTTTACTATTTTATAAATAAGGGGAATTACAACCGTTTAAGGTTGAGAATATTTTGTATAAATATAAATTTCTAAGGTTAAGCAAGGGCTCCTTCTTATCATATTGTAACTAAGACAAATCATTTTTTGTCAGTATTAATACAAGTGGAGATAGGGATTCCAAATTTTGTGTTGTTTGAGTTATGTGCCCTCTTTGTATCTCATATCTTATGTTCTCTTTAAGTCATTCCTGAACAAATGAATGATTACAATTTAGTACAAGAACTATTGTGATTACATTTCATTAGTATTTAATTAGCAAGAAATTTTTCCTCTGTATTTCTTATCAATAAATACAAGACCTCCTTGTTATTTAGATTACTACATCTTATATTCTTTCAAGAGTGCATTCTACATTTCCTTCTACAATAAACAAGGCAATATTCTTCTGTCATTGACACCTTATTTTGTTTAATAGGTTTATAATTATCTTCTCCTCTTTCAATTTGATAAATTGACTCAGATGACGAAATACAACATATGTTCTATTCAGATATTAATTTCGTTTGAGTATTTCACTTTTGCACAAATAACGGAATAAAAATCACTTTTAAAACCAACTTTCCTTAATTCTTGATGCCTGACATTATTCTTTGAGCCTTAAGTTTAATCTTAGGAACAACATCTTTTTGGCGCCATTGTCGGGGACAGAGAGACGAAGTCATTTTTCCCTCGGAGAATGACATGGTAAGTTTCTTTCTTTGATAGTGAACAAACATAGAATATAGTATTAAGGGTAATTTTAATTTTCATCTGGCGACTCCACTACTAATTAACTGGCATCCAGTTGAAGGAATACCAAAAAAAATCTGGATGATAAGAGGAGCATGCTCGTATCCGACTCTAAAAAAAAATTAAAACCAAGGGGATACCTTAAGCATACCACTACTTCTACAAGTAAGGTTTATCAACCCAAACCCACATGGGATAATACTAAGGTTCCTTCTGAACAATTAACTCCGCAAGAAATTTCCACCCAAATCTATTTCAGAGAAACACAGGATGATAGAGTTGAAGCCAAAATCATAAATCCCAATTTGGTTTTACTCGAGATTAAGACTGAAACTGATTCAATCACATCCTTTACTAATAAAGGAAAAAGACCCATCTTGATACCTACTTCGATTGATATTCCATTAGTCCCCGAAATAAAATTTCCATCTTCTCGAAGTTTCGAAGAACATTACTTACACTTTGATTCGAATCCTGCTGGATCTCCAATTTATATATCCTTTAATTCTGAAGAACCTATCCATCATCTCTCGTTTCCCCCCTTTTCTGATTTTCTATCTCTTGGTGATCAGTTCCTAGAACCCCTTTCACTTCGTCCCGAAGTAACCCAAAGGCCATTGCACATATTTGAAAACCATCTCTATAATCTCCAATTTTCATCCCCTAGATTATCAATGGTTGTTGTCGGAGGAGGTGCTTTCGGAGGTGGCAGAGGAGGGGGAGGATTTGGTGGTCAAGGTGGAGGAGGAATTGTTGTTGTACGAGGAGGAGGAGGTAGTCAAGGACCATGCCCACCTCTTATAATCTTTGCTAAAGTAGCTGCTAGGTATGATCCTTTAGTCCTCCCTGTTCCTCTCCATGATTTACAATTGTATGAAAAACCTGCCTAAGTTCATAGGGGAGGGAGACTTAATGGCTACAAAATTTTTTTTTTTTTTTGATCAATTAGCCGATATCCTTGGACTTAAGCACAAGGATGTTTATTCAAGACTCCTAATTCAAAATTTTGAAGGAAAGGTGAGAACTTGGTTCTGAAGGCTACCTGCAGGTTATATAAGAACATATGACGAGTTAGGAAATGCCTTTCTTAGACAATGGGGAGAGAGGAAAGATCACGTTTATTATTTAACCAAGTTCGGAGCTTTAAGAAAGAAAAATTTAGAAACAGTTTTCGAATTCACTTAGAGATTTAATAAACTATATAACAAAATTCCAGTTGAGGTTAAACCTTCACAACCTGCAGAAAAGGTGACTTTCACAAGGGATTTTGAGCCTGACTTTTCCTTACTGTTGAGGGAAAGGAGATCTATCGACCTCATAGGAACGCACGATGATGCTAAAGAAATAGATTCAGATATGATGGCATTGGGAAAGTTAAAAGCTAAAATCAAAACGTGAAATAAAAAAACCAGACAATTCATAGAACAAGAGGGACCTTCTGGATCTGGGAGGCCTGTGGAAGAAAAAATGGATGACATGGAAAAAATAATCAAAGAACTATCTAATAAAATCTTGAAAATGGAACTGGATCAATCTAAAATGGATCAGTTTGTTAGAAAATATTTCAAGAGGAATCCTAACCCTCAAATAAAACAAAGACCAATAAAAAATGAAGATCAAAAGATTCAGACCCCCATTAATAACAAAAATTTTATAGGATGGGATGACGTGTGAAAATTTGAGGAGTTAGAGGAAGATATGAATAATCTTGGTGATTATTTTCAAGAACCTTATGTGATGAGGTGGGATTATGAAAGGTTTTTAAACACAAAATACTGGTCTAATAATGATGATAGCATAAATATCACAGAAGATTCTTCTTATCAAGGAATCATTGATAATATAATTCCCAAGATTCAATAGAAGTATAATTTAAGGCCCAAAGATAGAAATATCATTACTGCCCATCCGAAGAAAATATTGTTGAGAAATAAAGCGAATGAGGCAGCTCAACCAGCATCTGAAACACAAAATGTTAAAACAAAAGAATCTGAAACATAGACTGTCGAAACAAAAGCAACACAAACTAATAAATCAGAAAAGAGGGAGATGGAATCCTCGACCAGAGAAGTCGAAAAGGCAACAGGAAGTTTTAGTTTAGAGAATGAGATTAACAAAATCAAGATCCATGTGCCCCTTATTGAATTGGCAAAAAACCCTACATATAGAAAATAGATCGCTAAAATGATAAATTTTACTGATGCTAAAAGTCATGCGGATGTTATAAATTTAGAATATGAGAAACCAACAATGCTTGGTCCACATTTTGAGAATGCCAGAGATTTTGTCACTCCCTTCTACATTATGTTGACTGTGCATGAGCATCTACTCCATAACCTCATGTTGGATTCTAGAGCCTCCCACAATGTGATGCCTAAAGCTATTATCAATAGACTTGGTCTTGAAATTACCAGACCATACAAAGTTCTATATTCTTTTGATTCGAGAAAAGTTAAATGTGTAGGTATGAGTAAATATTTAGTGGTTAATCTTGCACAGATTCCTGTAAAAAGTGTTCTGATGGATGTGGTTGTTCTTGATATCCCTCCAAATTATGACATGGTTTTGTCCAGGTCTTGGGGCACCAAACTTGGAGGATCCCTTCAACTTGACATGACATACACTACAATCTCAATCTTTGGCGGGCAGTTCACCTGCCTGTATAGAGAAACAAGGTTGGCATATATAGTAAGTGATTTGTTGAATCTGAATAATTATCTTGTTTATGTCACAGATCAGGATTTAGGAAACTGTATATTATTTATTGATGATGATTTAGCTGAATGTATAGAAGAAAATTGTACAGAAAAAGAAAAAAGGGAAAAGACAAATAAAAATGTAAATAGTACTAGAGTTTGGAAAATGTATTTCGATGGTGCTTCGTCTTATGAAGGAGCAGGAACTAGAGTGTTGTTTATGGCACCTAGAAATGATTTTATTATCCCTTTCTCTTACATATTACAATGGGACATCGATTACACCAATAATGTATGTGAATACAAAGCCGTTTTAGGATTAAAGGCCACCAAAAAGTTGAATATTGAAAACCTGGTAGTTTATGGTGATGTAGAATTAATTATAAAGTAGATAAAGAAACATTATATAGCCAAACACCCGAGGTTGAGGTCTTACAAAAATTGTGCCTGGGATTTGATTGAATTTTTTTTCTCATCATTTAATATTCATCACATCCCAAGAACAAAAAATAAACAGGCAGATTCATTGGCCAAAGTAGCCGCAATGTTTGTACCTCCTACTGTTCTCAAACTAAAGTATCACATAGAAATGAGGCACAAACCCTCAATACCAAACAATATACAACAATGGTAGGTCTTCAAAGATGATGAGAAAATTCGACAATTCCTAGAAATGGTGGATGAATTTTCCATAACGCATATTGATCAGGAAAATCAAAATGACCCTGCTTAGATAATGCAGGAAGGTGAGGATCCTCAACAGTTCTGAGATAATATTGTTAATCATCTAATGTTGGCACTGAAAAATAATCAGAAACCTAAAGTTATAATTCCTTTGGAGATATTATTTGATCATGATGATATCCCCTTGAAGTCTACTTTGCAGCCTCAGCCTGAAGAGGTTGAAGACTGTAATATAGGCACCAAGGAAACTCCTAAGATGGTAAATATATATAAATGCCTTTCCTATGAAATAAAAAGAAAATATGCCAAGTTAATCAAGCAGTACAAGGATGTTTTCACCTGGTCCTATGATGAATTAAGAACTTATGATACCACCATAATCAAACACAAAATTCCCCTAAAGAAGGGTGTTTAACTGTTCAGGAAAAATCTTAGACATATAAATTCCATACTACTGCCTATGATATAAAAGGAGGTAAAGAAGCTCATGGATGCTAAAATCCTTGTTCCAATCAGATACTCCGACTGGGTAGCCAACTTGTTCCTGGTAAGAAAGAAAAATGGTGAAATTAGACTATGTGTAGATTTCAAAAATTTAAACAAATAGTCCCTCAAAGATAGTTATCCATTACCCAAGATGGACCAGGAGTTGGAAAAAGAGTTCAAGGAAAATAGAATGTCCATGATTGACATCTTCTCAGGATATAATCAAATTGCATTCCACAAGGATGATAAGGAAAAAACGACATTCACCACCCCATGGGGTACCTTCATGTATGACAAAATACCATACAGAATAATAAACACAGGAGCCACGTTCCAACGAGCTATGGATATCACCTTTGTCAGTAAAATAGATAAGTTTGTAGTGATTTATCTTGATGATCTAACAATATTTTCTAAATCTGATGCAGAGCACCTAGTGCACCTCAAACAAACATTTGAGAAATTTTGAAAATTCGGTTTGTCTCTGAACCCCAAGAATTATTATTTTGCTATGCAGGAAGGTAAACTCTTGGGTCACATAGTATCTAGAGATGGAATTAAAATTGACTCAGAAAGGGTTGAAGCTATAGATACAATAAATATTCCTAGTAATAGAAAAGAGATTCATCATTTCTAGGAAAAATTAATTTTTTAAGAAGATTTATCCCAAACTTCGCTGAAAATGTAAAATTGATTACATATATTCTCAAGAAGGACAATGAGGTTAAATGTACAACCGAATCCAAAGCATCATTCAAACGTATCAAGAGATTTATAGGTGAAGCACTAGTGCTAGCCAACCCAGATTATATGAAGGAATTCTTGATTTTCTCATTTGCCTCCGAACACACTATTACGACCGTTCTCTTACAAAAGAACGATGACGGTTTTGAGCAGCCAATAGCATTCTTTAGTAAAATTCTCAGAGATGTTGAACTAAGATATGGTATACTAAAAAATAAAGCATATGAAATGGTGAATGATCTCAAATATTTCAGAACTTATGTGCTCCATTCTAAGGTAATTGCCTATGTACCAACAAGCATTGTCAAAGACATATTAGTTCAACCAGATAGTGACGGAAAAAGAGGCAAATGGTTGGCCAAGATTCAATAATTTGACCTATAAGTAAAACCGACCAATCCGGTTAAAGGTCAGGGTTTGGATAAATTACTAGCCGAATCAAATTTCCAGGAACTTGGGATAAATCATTTACAATCCTACTAAGAGATTCTATATATAGAAGAGTTTGATGACCAAATACCTACAACTCAAATCCAGGAGAAATTCTCTTCTTCAGCTAGGTATAAAGACATAGTTTCCTACCTTCTCACTCTGTAGTGCCTGAGCAGTATGAAGACTTCCAAAGATATAATGTTGATGTTACACGCAGTAAAATATTGTATCATGGACAATCAACTATATTGGAAAGATCCTCTGGGTTGCCTACTAAGCTGTCTAGTAGAATCCGAAACAGAGAGAGTTGTTGGAGCATAACCCTAACTTACATTAGTTTATACCTAGATTAGACTCCTATATCTTGGTTAATACATTCCATCACACTTTATTTCACCTAATTTGGCCACATAGAGAAGAAGGGCGCCTCATCCCTAGATTTTAGGGAAAACTGTTATTTTAGATCAAGACTCAACTCCCAGTTCTTGATTTTCTTGATTTATTCTTGATTTATTATTGATTTATTCCGACTCCCCCATGCAAACACTCATCTATTATTGGGGAATTCACACCTCCTCTTTGAGTGAGAGATTTATTCCTTAATTAATCATTGTTTTCGTTACTATTATTAGTAACTACTATTTTGGGTCAATTAAGTGAGTTGGAACTGCTTCTCTTGTTAGTTAAGTGATCTTAAGTGAGATAATGCACATAAATTGACTCTTATGGGAATTAATGAGTGTGTGACATGTGTCTTTAGTGGTCTAGGTCGAACTATGTGGTCTCCCTTAGCTTATGACACCCATTTTATCTTTCTCTAGCTTTTTTTGACTAGATTTTCTATGTTGGAAATTCTATATATTCACCTCCTCTCTTCTTTTTGAGGATGGTTGCTCATGTATATTCATTTTTTATTAATATAATTCTATGATTTATGGAGAAAAAACTTTCTCTCATCTCTTTAATATCAGCAAATTGTATGTGTTCAATTTAACTAGAATTCTAAATCTATTGGGGTTTCTGCAGGAATTCTACATGGTATCAGAGCTAGATTGAATCTAGTGGATTGTACACGGTTTTATTTGCACGTATAGATCATCAGGAGGCGCAACAAGAAGAAATGTATCATCTCTCTCATCCCACAAAACTCATTCTAAATACTTTCAATTACTTTGAATGGAAGACATAGATCTCTCTGCTCCTCCGAAGCAAAGGGATTTACAGGGTAACAATGGGAATGGAGAAAGAACCGATTGTTGTAGCGAAGAAGGTAAAGTATTTCAATAAATTAGATGAAGCAATTGGACTGATATGCTTATCAATTTCTAGAGATATTCTCTTTCATGTCAGTGGAGCCACTACTCTTGATGTGGTCTGGACCACATTGGAAGGACTATTCGGCAAGCAGGATGCAATGAGAGTGCATCAACTAGAGAATGAACTCATATCCCTAAGTCCAATTCATTTCAGAAACTTACAAGAATTATTCACCAAGGTCAAATCCATCCTTGTTGAACTTAATGCATGTGGAGTCAAGAAATAGGAAGATCATATCATCCTTTCAATTCTCTCGAAACTGGGCCCTGAATATTCTGTATTTGTATCATCTTTTCAAGCATCTAAATTGACTCAGGAAACATGGAAAATGCCTCCATTGAATGATTTAATTGCAACATTGACTCAATATCAAGCTACGTTAGTCCAAATGGGTTCCATCAAGAATTCCAAGAACCAAACACTCGTGGCTACTGATGCTCCAAAGACCAGTGGAAAAGACAAGAAAAAAGGAACGGGTAAATTTCCTGAATCGAAGAAGGAGAGATATGCACAATATTCAGAGAACTATTATGAGCCTAAGGGTAAGAATAATAAGGAAAGAAAACTTTTCCACTACTTTTCCAAAGGTTTTCATCCCGAAGAAAATTGCATGAGGAAGACTATCGATGAGATGGCTAAGTAATTGCAGCAACACAATCTCACAGTGCCCGAAAATGCAAAGAAGAAAGATGATAACAAAACGGGAGGGAGAGCACTATATGGCATGATTTAATGGATTTCACATCCAATCTATAATATTGGATCCTTGATTCAGGTGCATCGAACCATATGGTTGTATCAAAAAATGAATTTTCCTCCATCGAAGAAAGCACCAGATCCCCAATTTACTTGGGAGATGCCACACCCACAAAGGTGTGCAGAGAAAGAATTGTTGATCTTGGAGGGGGATGCTTCACAAATGTGCTTCATGTTCCCTCACTGTCCGTAAATCTTCTCTCAATATATCAGATCACTCATTCCAGCTATGGAAGGAAGGTGGAGTTCACTCTAGACTCCACAATGATTACTGACATTTCCACAGGCTCACAACTTGCACATGGAATTGCAGATCACGGTTCTCGTTTGTATTTCTTCTCCCACTTTGTTACTAAAACTATTAGAACTATATTTCTGTCACAATATAATGATATCAGCAGGTTATGGCATGAAATATTTGGCCATATAAACTATAATTACTTGCATCAACTCAATAAGGACAACATGGTAGAAGTATTGTCAGCTATTAAATTCACAAGCGGTGTATGTCAAGGATGCATTCTTGGCAAGCATCCAGAGAAAACGTTTGACAAAGGGAAGGCAAAAAGAGATTCTTCACCTCTTGGGCTGATTGAAAGTGACATCATGGGCCCATTCCCACATCTTTCAATCAGTAAGGCTCGATATGTACTCACCTTCATAGATGTTTTCTCTCATTTTATTTGGGTATTTTTTTCTGAAATTAAAATCGTAAGTATTTGAATGCCTTATAGAATTTAAAACACTTGTTGAGAATGAGTCTGGGTGTAATATTAAGATACTTTGTACTAATAATGGGGGGGGATTATTTCAACAAAGATGTGCAACAACTTTGTATTGATGCAGGTATACAACTACAACATACAGTGCCATATACACCACAACAGAACGGTGTTGCAGAGAGGAAAAACCAATCCCTAAAAGAGATGGCCAATTGTATGCTACAGTCGAAATCATTAGCTCCCAAGATATGGGATGAAGCTATTAATTGTGCAGCATACATTCAAAACCAAGTTCCTCACAAATCACTCAAAGACACCACTCCTTTTGGATGTTGTACCGGTAAGAAACTGAAAGTGTCGCACTTTCACATTTTTGGTTCACGAGCATGGGCTCACATTCCGACAGATAAGAGAAAGGATTTGGAGCCTCAGAGTGTTGAATGCATATTTTTTAGATATCCTGAAGGTGTCAAAGGATATAGATTTCTAGACTCTCACACTGAAAAGTTCATTCTAGCTCGAAGTGTGAAGTTTGAAGAAGAATCACTGCATGATTTTTCAGAAGACCCTACTGAGGAACCACTTGTTGTCATTGATGAGGAGGAGTCAAAAAATTCTTCGAGCACTCCAGAGAATCCATCAAGGAACAATTTTGTGTCTGATATATAGTATTAGGAGCAGGTTATGGATTCTCCAACTCAATTGCCAAATTGGGCAGAGAAAACCCTGCAAGATGCGGGTGAACTAGTCGATGATCCTGCGGATACAAGAAGGACTAGATCACAGCTTTTTGAGGCTCCTCAAGCCCTGGCTGCCACAAAACCTTTGTTGCCCATACATTTCTATATGAAACTTGGTTCATATCCATAGGCGCACTTTGAGGCTAATGGAAACCCACTTTGGGAGGCTACCATGGATGAAGAGTACTCTGCTCTTATGGACAACAACACATGGGACTTGGTTCCACTTTTGAAAGCAAGAAAGATTGTTTTATGACAATGGATATATCGAACAAATATTTCTATATATGGTGAGATCAATAAGTACAAATATTGAATTGTCGCAAAAGGATACTCACAGGTACATGGCATAGACTTCACGGAGACATTTGCACCTATTGCAAAAATGGACTCCATTCAACTAGTTTTGGCCATTGTCGCTTCTCACAGATGGGAGTTCATCACTTGCATTACATCCGTGATCTGATCTTTGACAGATTCATTTCATTGTAGTACTTCCCCATAGAGCAGTAGGTTGCAGACATCTTCACCAAGTCCTTCACTGAAAAGAAATTTTTAGAACACAGAGCCATGC
>ML778594.1:588510-672024 GCA_009831015.1 Picea engelmannii | reverse complement strand
TGAAAAAATTCTTTGTAGGCGAAGGTGTCTTTAAGGTCGGAAGGAAATTAACCCAGAGTAATCAAAGTGAGTTAACAGACCTCTATTGCTAATCTATAAGAAGATATCATCCCTGGTATGTAACATACAAATTGATTTCCCCCACTTCATGCTTAAAAATATAGATATAAGACAGATGGTGAAACAAAATTCATTAAATGATTTCCCCCATCTAGTTTGAAAAATAGATGATGAAAGGAAATTCATTAAACAATTTCCCTCATCTCGAGAATTTAAATTCAATATTACAAAATGAAGTGGTGAAAGGAAATTCAATTTGGGAATTAGATCACTTCACTGGGGTACTGAACAGTCCCGCTAGTAGTGAAGCAATGTCTATGATATCTGGAAGGATGTTATACATGTATTATAATATACTCTGGTAGTTAGTCTTCCTCTCGACAAGATTTACATCCTAAGTCAATTAAGGACTTGAAAATTAAATCATTAAAATCACTTTTCCTTGACACAAATAATATCAAACAGAGTCTAATAGATAGGTTAAGGTTGTTTTGATTATCTTGAACAAATCTCAATACAGTTTCAGGGGAGAGAAATTTCAAATGGCCTAACCAAAAGTCATGATTTGATGTGTTTTGAAGGTTTTCTAAGTTACAGGTGAAACCCTTTTCTCAGTGCAATCCTTTTCTGAAAAATTTCCACAAAATGCAATAATGACTCCATTTACCCAATAAAGGCACTTAGTCTACTGTTCTTCATGACTCATAGGGAGACGCGATCCCTAGATGGAGCCTATGTTGGAACACATATATTTTTCAATACTTTAGACTTGGATAAGTTTACAAACATGCACCTACATATCACCTTTGATGAAATCTTTCGTTGAATCCAATGATCTGAAATCCTTAAAAGTTATGGAACCACCCACTCTTTAAAAGGTCAAATCACTAAAGTCTACTTTTGAAATGTTGGGTTTTTGGGTTTTGCGATACTAACAGTCCAACATGTAAGAAATCCAAAGTCCCGATATATGAAATCATGAAATTATCTTAAGCTTTAAAACTGTGTTAATTAAAATATTAAAAGAAAATAAGCTTAATTAATTATATCGAGACTTCGGTTTTTAGGGATCCTGCCTCGAGTGACCACCAAAAGTCTTGATATGTGAAATCGTGAAACTCTTGAAGTTAATCACAATTATTTAAAAAGTTAAACATAATTAATGTTAATTAATCAAACACGACTTCGCATTTCGTAGATCATAACTTGAATTAATATGGGATAACCTAAGGTCTGAAAACCCAAAATGGATTAAGGTTAAACACGATTAATTAATAGGATAAACCTGATTTATTTACAGATTAAGCAATCTTATCTCCTGTTAAGTTTACGTTGATTTGAAATGAGGGTAAATTCAAATGTTCTTTATACTTTTCCCGAATCATGAAATATTGACCATTAATGGCATTAATAGTTGATTTAGGGAAATGATTTCAAATAATATCCCGCATTATCGCTCAAATATTTTTACTAAAGGAATTAAACGGAGTCTTAGTGAAGGTATACGCAGATTTATACGCTTAAGGCAAAGAAGATTTTTTTCATTTTTGAATTACATTCTCGTTTTCACAGAGTTGGATTAGTGAAATAATCACTCTTCTTCATTCTCATTCTCTGTAACAGATAACAGATTTTGAAGGCTTGATACCGTGGCTCCATGAAAATCACCTAAATCTACTAGTGAAATTTCGAGCCAAAATGTAAATGTTCTCTTTGACACATCACCCAAAAGCATAGACTATTGGAAAATTGATTGTTGTCATTGATGTCAACCCTAGTCATGGGTTTTGGACCGCAAGATTGATAAAGGTATTTGAACATGAAGGAAACTGCACATGCATATACAACATCCATGAATGGATAGTATACATCATGTTGGTTCTGGTGGTATGTGGCACATCACGTGGATCCTCATGGTTGAGGAGAAATGATTTTTTGAAGCTGACAAAGTGAATTGAAGAAGGAAGTACATGTAGGCCCTGAAGATAATTAAAGAAAAGAATTACAAAACAAGAAAGTGTCAGGTCGACCCTAATGTTAAAAGGAAGTGACATAAATGGTATAAATAAACATCATTATACATTCATTTGATTCAAGTCAAATTTAAGAGGAAATAAGAAGTAAAGAAGGCCGGATTTCAAGGGAGGATGAAGTCTTTTGGTGATGTGTTCTAAGGTATGTTATTTTCAGTTCATCTTACCATTTTTCTATAACTTTTTTTCTAGAAACCTTCACATGGTGAAATCTCTATGGTATTGAGAATACATATCAAGGTACCTCTGGTAACAATTTTAGCTCTTGATTCGATACAATTATGGAGATACACTCTGTGGAAGATAGGGTTTGTGACCAGTCCTGAAGCTAGTCAATAAACAGGTGGTATGGATAAAACAGTCATAACGTATTCATACATAATCCAATTGAAGTGGGACCACTTCCATTGGAAATAGTATGGACTATCATTTCGTGTGTGAGAGTTTCAAAATCGTATGTTAAATATTGAGCACGGGGCATGCTATACAAGTTGGGTCTTCTGAACAGACAAGAATTGAATAAAGTCTATCATTCTTTCTATAACCTCTTTTGGAGGAGGATTCAAGCAGTGAAAATTGGAGGAGTTTCAGAGAATACATTGAGTAATATTATCTACAGGATCAGAGTACTCCAAGAATTGAAGAATTGCAGAAATTGAAGAAGTCTCAGGAAGCATTATCAGGTTCTATGTGATGATTGGTTGATGGTGATGATTTAATGTAAATTTTTATTATCTCTCATATATTCTTAGATGGAAGGAAGGGGAAAGGATGGAGAGTTCAACTCTCTATTGATATTGGAGGACTGTATCTTCCTCTTGGAGGTTTATCCCTCCCTTTACATTTGGAAGCTGTAGATACCTTTGGAAGTCATTACTTCCCTTGAACAATAACTATTGATTATTTCTCATATATTGTGCATGGTGTATTATGGTGTATTTATGTAACTCTTATACTATTGTTCATTTCTCATTGGATATAGTTGAATGGTTTAAGTATCAGTTGAAAAAGGTTTTAAATTTTACTTGATACTGATTCACCCCCCTCTCAGTATTAATATAGACAACGTCAAATCCTAGACACAAGTATACAACATCTTACAATATGAATTCATAAATTGCCTGGATGATTCAAGTGACAACGAGAAGGAGAACATATCTACCAAATACAAAATTGTTGCTCAGTCAGAGGTACAGAAGATAGATACAAGGCCTAATCTCTTTCCCTATAACGATATGATCAGTTGGGTGCTGGAACACGTAGATATCACAAACATAACTATTTTCAATTCACAAAAGGTCACAATTGGGTCTTTTAGACCAGAACATCTGCAGGTGATGTACAAATTGTCTCTAGTATCTAATTTTGTTTACAATGCAAAATTCCTAGAATAATTCAACAAGAAGGAATGTGATCAATATGGAAAAAAACGTTCCAATTTAATTAAAGACTGGTATTCTCACCCCAAGAAGTTCAGAGCCGATTCCCATGGTATATACCCAGTTGCCACACTAGAACCTCAAATAATGGACATAGCAATGATGTTGTGTAGGCTCTACGAGAAGGAAAACACAACTCATTTCTTTTTACAATGGGTACCTATTATAAACATAGTAGCAGAAGGGTACTCTTTTGATTGGGCAAAGATACCGTCGGATAGTTTGGTTTAAGAGATTACACGATATCAGTCACTAAGAGCCAAAGGGAAACCAACCCAATTTTTCATGTTGGATTATATTATGGACGTCATCTGTTTCATGATGCCTTTTTTGCTAATGGACTGGACATGGACTCCAAATAATGTTGAACCCATACATATATATCATTTGAAGATTTGGGAAGAAAAGGAAAAAGACTTCCTTTATGAGATCTGCAACTGGGTAGTGGTGTTGATGCACACCTCCATATATGGCTATCCCCCTCCCAAAATTTCCAACAAAATTGTGGCTAACCTAGGCAGAATAGTAGACTAGTATATCGAGTAACACTTGTCCTATATTAGGGTTTTTGGTTGTTCAGTTCCTCCATATTCTCTTCCACAATTTTTACCAGACCGACTAGTGTTTCGAGAGGTCACACGACAAACTTTGCTCGGTGGGATTATCAAGGAGCTCAAAGCGGTATAGAAAAAGGTATGGCCCTCTTTTCCACTGCAGATTGGTACATTTTCCCTACTAGATTTCGACCACTCTAAAGTAGAGACCACGACCTTGGAAGAAATAAAATTGGTGAGTATTGAATTCAAGAAGAATGACCCACAGAAGGTCGTGGGTAATCACATGGCCAACTACAATTTAAAAAGGTATGAACATGAGGATTCTCCTCAAGATGATATTTTCCGAGGAGAGAGATCCTATCCATAGGTCTTGAGTCGGGTTTCAGCTCTACCACCCGATAAAATGATTGATTTTTATGACTTCCATAGGCACCAAAGAAGTATTCTCCCTAAAGTGTTACATGGAGGAACCCCGATGTCTACATCTGCACAGCAAACAAAGATCTGAAGCTGAGAAGCAGTAAACTCCAGCAGACAAGAAAATTGGAAAAGCTTGGAGAATACTGAGGTTTCTACTAAAAAAGAAGAGATCCCATCGACAAATGTATCAGGTGACCAAGCCAAAGATCAAGAAGAGACACTGATAAAGGAGGGAGAAGAAGGACCATTGATTTCACCAGATAAATCAACTACAAATGTGGTCGGGAAACAATCATCCACCAAAATTAGCAGCCTTATCCAATTCATCACATTGTTGCAGTTCACCAGAGGGAATCCAAATGTACAGGTAATATTCATAGAGGACCTCACACCCATTTCGGTTGAAGAGTTTCATCCTTCCCATTTCTTTTTCAGAAAGAAAAGGAGGGTTGTGGTGAAGAGAGAAATACGCCAAAGAGAAGGTTCAGTTGTGAAGAGAAACAGTGTGATAATTGAGGGATAAGCCTTAGAGGAGGTAGAATTTGTTGAAGAAGTAGTGGGTTCATTGGGGGATTTTGCAACAATGAACCCATTTTCAGTCGGAAATTTAAAAGAGTGACTGAAGAAGAAAGATCTACAAATAATCCAATTGCAAAATCAAATGAAGACTGTAGAAAAGATAGTCCGGAGTGAGGTCAACAAGGATTTCGAGCAGATTAGAGCCAACGACAAACAAGAAATTCAACAGATAAAATCCATCCTTGAGGAGATGCACAGGAATATACAGGGGTGCCAAGGACGAGCCACCCAGCAGGATGAGTTGGTAAGGCAACTGCAAGCCAAGGTAATCTCTATTGAAAACATGATTGTAGATATAACAATGTCCTAAGCTCAGGCTTTGGAAGTGCGAAAGGAACTTGAAGCAGAACAACAAATCCTTCTCACTAAGGTTGAAACTTTCCAAGATCATTTTCGGGTGATAGATCAACCATTAAATAACATATTTTTAAGAGAGAGAAAAGTTATTTCTTCTCGGACTACCTTCCAAGAAGAAGTTGTGTTGTCAAGAAAAGAAGGAGTAGCTATGAATTCCAGGTTGTCTATTTAGTAATAGACCAGAGGTGATATAGTACTAAAATCTTGGGAATATAGCATAGTTGAATGTAGGAAAATGGCTAAGGAAGTGAAGGAGTTTTGTGAAGAGGCTTTCCACTCACTCAAAAAAGAATCATTAGTCCTTGATAAAGAAGATAACTTTGGAGTACTGGGATAGATTAACATAAAAAAACATCAAACTGACATTAATACAAATATGGAAGAGGCTCAGGTCAGAATCTCACAGATAAAACATGTGTTGATTAAGGTTGGTTATCATTGATGTCAACCCTTGAAGAAAGCCCCGTAGCACAAAGGTTAGGTAATGGACCCAATATATTCTGATGTAAAGGTGAATCTTTATTGTCTTTTCATGGTTCATAATAAGTAGAAATGGATTAACTCCAAAATGGTCCCCTTATGGTGAAATCCCTCACAGGAAGATGATTTGCGGATTGAGTTATCCTAGAAGTATATTTAAAGAACCCATGCTTATTTATGGAATAATGAGATGAGCACCAGTGAATGTTTTAGTGAAAATATACTAGATGGATAGTTCTTGTCATGCCATTTTTGGTGGTATGTTGAACGTCACATAATTCCTCACGGTTTGAGAGTTATGGCCTTACAAAGTTGGAGGACCCTCATATGTCATCTAGAAGCCCCAAAAGGTCAAAGTAGTCAAAGTGGTTTAAGAGATTTTAAAATTTAAATAATAAAGTGAAGTGATGAGTGTACTATAATTCAAAGTGAATAAAAAATAAATTAATTCAATAATAAATTAAATGGAGGAATTAGAAGTGGGTTAACCCTAAAATAAGGAAGGTGGGCAAAGTGACCTAGAAGATGTTTTTAAGGAAGCTACTTGGAGAGTATAAATAAGAGGCAAGGCTGTCTCATTTAAGACACCATTGAGAATATTCAATAAATATAGGTTTATGAGGTAACTAAAGGATATATAAGCCAAATTTCTAAGGAAAGTGAAGAAAAGAAGGTCGGAAATCAAGGAAGGATAAATTCTTTTGATGATGCTTTCTAAGGTATGTTTTTTTTTAGTGCATCTCACCATTTTTGCAATAACTTTTTTTATAGAATGATTCAGATTGTGAAATTGCTATGCAATTGAGAAAACATATCCAAGTAACTATGGTAAAATATTAATCCTATGGGGTGTTGCATTTTTGGAGTTACACTCTATGGAAAATAGGGTTTGTGGCTAGTCCTGAAACTAGTCAAAAACAGGTGTTTCGGGTAAAAACGTCATAACTTCTTCATAACAGATCCAAATTCAGTAAGACAAAATGTGTTGGTTAGAGTAATGTATGTAGGAGGTTTTTTAATAGTTTATAATCAATTCAACAAATATTTCATGCGGGGCATGCTCTACAAGGTTGCTCTTTAGAATAAGCCAAAATTCAACAAGGTGTGCCATTTTTTCCATAACTCCTTTTCTGAGAGGTTCCAAGTAGTGACACGTGGAGGAATTTAATAAAACACAATGAAGAGCATTGTATATCAGGTTCATATATTTATTCATTACAGGTACAAAGTTATGATTATTTTAAGTTAGGGTTGTTGACTAATCCAAAACTAGTCTTATGAGACTAAAGAAATGTTTGATGAAAATGATAGTCTCTTGTTGTTAAATTTAAGTAAGGTTTGTAGGTATTTGATCATATACACTAGGTATATTATAGAGTTACAAATCATATTTGGATGACGAAATTGATGACGGATTTTGGTTGAGGTACAAGTTGGGTACATGGTTGAGACAAGTAGTTGATGAGTTGGCACATACATGAGGTGTATAGTTGATAATGTTGGTACATATTGATGAGTCATAGTTGATGAGTAATTCACACATGATTGGTACATACTTGGTACATGGTTGGTTGCACATGTTTATGGTACAGTTTGATTACAGATTTTTTGGTATAGGTTGGTGCATGGTTGATGCACTTGTTTATAGTACAGGTTGAGGTATAGGTTGATGCATGATTAATGCTTTGTTCAGGTTTATTGATACATGTTTATAGTGGTTGTTACAAGGGAAAAAATATCTATGGCTAAGGGTAAACAACAACAGATAGGTATGATGACATAAATCAACTCAATTCCATTGTATGCTATATAAACTAATGTGCAAGATAAGAAAGAGGTCTACCTCGACCCAATGTTCGACGATGTTCCACCATTGAGCACTTCGAACTAAAGCTTTATACCTACAATAATTTCTTAACAAACAAGCATATCAATTATATGGTGATAGTATAAAGGAGTTAACACATTAGATAACATAATCCATTAATAAACGTTACAAACATGTTGATGGCTAATAATCATATATTTTCACGATACCAATAGGATGGGAAAGGAGTATTTATGTTAATAATTGATCAACATAAGTGACAACATTACAAACTTCTGTTTCGGCATGGTTTGAAACCAAGGAACCAATTTCCTTCCATCTGGGCCTCCACCACTTCAATCCTTCACCAAAGGAAAGCTCAAAGGAGAGAGACAATGAGTTTCTCTCAGCAATAGGGAAAGAGCTTGGGGATTGAACACTGTTTTCAAAATTGAGGGACAAAGGGATGCAGACTCAATATGAAGTAATTTCTCTAGAGTAAATTTTCTCTCAAATTCAAATGCTTTCTCCTATTTTCCATAGCTTGGAATTGTGCTCTTATAGCCTTCAAAAATGCAACTGAAGGGTCGAGTTGGAACATTTCCAGTATATGGAAGGAAAATGATCAGAGATCTCCTGTCATGACATGGAAACCTAACTCCATTTTTTATTTTTTGGCACAAATATTGATGTACGTGGGCTACAATGGAGTAGGCTACGTATACACATGTTATATAGAATATAGAGTGTGTATATGTGGAAAAATGTGTATTTTTGGCTCTGGATTCATCAAGAAGGGATGATAAGTCTGCATAGGGAAATGGAAAAAGGCCCTCTATGTAAGATAGCAATGGTGAGGAAAATATTTCTATAAAAGATGCCCCCTAATGTGTGAGATCAGAGGAGTATCTGTGACGACCGAAATACATTATAAATAAGCCAGAAGTAGAGAGGTGGAGAACCATTTGGACGAACTCGATTTCTCATTATATTCTATATTGAGTTTGCATACATGGCTATCAATAATACAATGTATATCCATGTGGAAAATATACCAACCAAAGTGTTTGTGGCCATGAATAGGAAAATACAAATGCGGTTATATGCCAAAAGATGTCATAGTCACGAACAAGGCCTAGTGAAACCAGTCTCAAAATCAATATGAAGATATCCATTTACAATGGAGTACAATTTGATCTCCCATGAACAATGAAGTCGAATAGGTGTTGGTCCAATGAAATGGAAGCAACAACTTAGGAAAGTTGTTGCCACATGTTGATGTCTTCAATTCTTCTACACTATCCACCAAGGGTGCAAGTCTACATCATGTGAATAAAGGAGTTGAGGTTGAACATAATGAGAATAATTGAGATGAAGTTGATGGAAAGAGACCCAATGAAAGGAGATCATTAAGGCATCTCTCATCAGTCAGCACGAGGAAAAAAGTAGCAGCTTCATGATTTGGTGGAGATTAGATGAAGAACATGTTCATGAACCAATGACCCTGTGCATCTTTCACGTGTGCCAAATGCAAGTGGTATACGAAAACGACCCTCTGAATAGAAGCCAATGATGAAAACTATTGACAAAGGCGAGGAAACCACCAATAAGGATAATGGCATCCAAGACACTGCATGAATCCCAAAGTGTGAATAGATATCTTCTCGTTGAACATAAGGGAAACCACCCATCCAACGACCAATGATAAAATGTCGATTGTTGGGTTGAAGGTGACCTATCGATGATGCAAGTAGGGCCAGGGTGCATGATAAGACCATAGTATCATGTGATTCTGAGACAAACCGAGGGTATGGATGACATGTAAAGTCAAGATTTCTGAGGAGTGGCTGACACAAGTTGATAGAATTCCTTTGAAGAATACCATGAGACACATGGTGGACTCTGACAACATAGATGCAACGATGTGACTATTAGATGCAAGAGGAATCAATAATGTTCTCTATAGGGATTGGAAGAGTAACTAGTCGATAGAGAAAATTCTGTAATGAGATTAGCTTCCTAAGGCCATGCTAAACCCAAAATTATGATGACACAAGGACTCAATAATTTTGTGCTCTTTTCAAAGGCGACACGACTGCTTCCAATTATAATATAGTACTCCCTTCCTGCCCTTTTTTTTTTCAAAACAAATTAATGTTATGATACAAAGGAGGAAATGAGTGTCGCATGTAAGAAAAACTAATTCCAGCAGTGGAACGTACCTATGCTTAATGAAAGGAAATGCATGTGGGAGACGGACACTTAGGGTGATGTTCCCTCCAAAGTATAGGGTTTTAAATTGCGAAGTATATAAACAAGGATCTGCTTGGTTGAGGATGAAAAACTGCTTAGGCAACTGTTTATAATGCAAAGCAAGAACCAACTAAAGGCTCAATACTTCAAGTGAGGGCATGAAATGCAATCACAACTTAGCACCAAAAAATATCCTTTTTTATATCTTGTAGTCTACTTGGTGTGAAAAAGGGGTAAACTTGTGCCAAATGGACATCTTTTCAAATCCAATCTACGAGTGTGAAAAAGACAAGTTCACTTGGAAATCTTTTCTATTTTTGATAACGAGTCGGAAAAGATCTTAACTAAGACTCATGACCTTTCAAATCCAATTTAACGATTGTCAAAGGGACAAATCACTCGGCAATATTTTCAGTTTTTAAAATGAAGTCTGAAAAGAGCTTAACTTGGACTTGTTAGGGAAATGCTAGGTGGAAATCCATGGGGGAGGCCAAGGCTCCCGTACGGACCTTCTGTCGAATGTCAGTATCTTATGAAGAACTAACACAATCTTGAGAAGACCCAAAGCTCTCCAAGTCAAGAAGTACAAAGTGATAACAGAGGTTATCTTCTCCATGTTATATCGGACAATGTCTCTTCCTAGAAAATAGATAGGCGGAGGCATTGGATACCCCACAAGACCATCCCAATCAAAGGGAAACTTGTCAAGACTTGAAGGGAGAGAACTTGGGAAGAGTAAAACTCTCTCTTGTTCAGAAGGTGAAATGATAGAAATTCTAAGGACATGGCATAGAAGGTATAGAACCAAAACCAAAAGAGTGGGATTGACCAAAAATTGCATTGACACGACTGCTTCCTTAGACTTTTCACTCTCCAAGAGAAGAGTGGGATCGATCAAAGATTGCATCAATAGGACCACTTCATCAACCATTGGTTGAATAGGATGTGAGACAACAAGTTCAAGAGGTGCATCACCCCAAAAAACAGGAGTGTTGTCGATCAAATATTGCATCGACACGATCGTTGGTTGAACAAGATGTGAGACAATAAGGTCAAGAGACGCATCACCCCCGAACATAGGAGAGGTGTTAGTCGAATATTGCATCGACATGACCATAGCTTGAATGAGATGTGAGACAACAAGGTCAAAGGATGCATCAACCCCTAAAGGAAAAGGGGTGTCAGTCGAAGATTGCTTTGACATGACTGTTGTATGAACCAAAGAAGGAACGAAGTGTTGTGATAACACAAATGCCTTAGAACCTGAAGGGCCCTTAGGTGATCCCCATAGTTCTATTATCCCAGCAGTAAAAGGAAACAAACGAGTAAGGTGACTTCCTTCACAAATCCTACAAAGGAATCTAGGCTTACATCTGAGACGTGGAGGCTTCTCAATCATATGAATTCCCCCAGTATAACTTGCAGTGTCTAGTGACATGATCCCAGCGTGACTTGTAGAGGCTAGTAGAAAATATCCAACATGACTAGCAGAGGTTGGTGATGGATCCCCAACATGACTAGCAGAGGTTGTTGATGGATCCCCAACATGACTAGCAAAGGTTGGTGATGGATGTGCAGTGTGACTAGCAGTGACTAGACATGTGCCCCCAACATGACTTGCAGTAGTTGGTTACAGGTCTTCAACGTGACTTGCATAGGCTATCAACCAATATCCAACATGACTAGTAGAGGTTGGTGATATATTGCCAGTATGACACACAGTTACTGGACTTGTGCCCCCAGTATGACTTGCAGTGACTGGTTTCAGGTATTCAACATGACTTGCAGAGGTTGTTGACCAATATCCAAGATGACTAGCAGAGGTTGGTGATATACTGCCAGTATGACCCATAGTGACTGGAGTTGTGGCGGTAGTGAATTGCAGCATTTGAGATCAAGGTCGAAGGAAAGATTGGTTCTGAGAAATTGCAGGCTAGGAAGGATCCTGGTTTACACCCTGTTGTTTTCCAGCAGGATAGTATCCTCCTCCATACTGATTCATAGAGGGTTGTAAGGGAATTGACACTGAGGGAGCTGCTGCAAAGAGAAAGTGACATGACAAGGGTTACTCATGTGAGGATATATGTTTCCCCTAGACGAAGGAACTACATGAGGGGGGTTGCCCATACTATAAAAATAACTCCCCTCGAATGAAACACCAGAGGGAAGACGAAGATCCGCCATGGGAAAAATGTCTGTAGGAATCGACATAACGGAAGAAGGATAAGTGGACAGAGTGTAACAAGTATAATGATTTCTTAATTGGGAACTTACTCCTTGCAGGGACCCAGCTTGATTAAATACAAAATTTTGAATTCAATTAACATAAAATTTTCTACGTAAATTATTCATTCACTTCAAAAGAATAAATATTCTGCATAAGTTAAAATCTATTTACAGCATCTATTTACAACATGGAAATAACTCAACAAATCACATATAAATACATGTTTCTGATGCTAGTTCCTGTCCATATGGTTGTCCCTTCCCTATTGCCTTGCTACTGTCTTGCCTAGCCCGATGAACTGACCAACACTGCCCAAACCGACTATCCACCCAGCCATCTAGGAGCAGCCTATCCGGCTCCCTAGCTCCAGGAAACTGAAAGGAATCCTGGCCCCCGTGCCCAAAACCCCAAGCAATCTGGTGCCCCCTGCAATGATACTCACAGTCTGAATACTCTCCCACAGAACCAGAAAAAGAACCAGAAAAACAAAACCAGCCACCAGTGCTCTCATCCCCCTCCAAAATGCTTCCTCCTCCACAAATCCAAATCCACCTCCCAAAGAATTCCCCCTCTCCGTAAGGCTCTCCCCCCTCTTATCTCCTTTCAGCGACTCTTCCTTTCATTAAATTCCTTATCCCTACATTCATTACCTTATCCTCTTATTTAATTGTTTCCCTTTTACGTATTGGTTACGCTATCCCCCTATGGGATACGTAACCCCATTTAACATTATATTTTATTTCCCCCCCCTTGTTTAATACTTAATTAATCAATTAATTAATTAATAAAAAAATTAATAATTAACCATTAATTAAAGAGTTAATCATACTTAAACTAATCATAGTCAAAATTAATTAATTAATAACAGATAATTAATTAAGGTTATTTAATAATTAATTATAGTTTAGCTAATTTTTAGGATTATTTATTAAATTATTCATATCAATAATTAATGGTCGTTACACTTCTCACATAATGGATTCGTAGGAAGGAATATTCCAACCTCCTACCATAAGAAGTGTTTGAAGGATATGACTCCCACCAAATGGAGAGGGCTAAGAAAGAGGCATCGTGCCCCTAGACCCAAAAATTGTATTCACATAAGGAGGCAAGACAGAGGATGGAAAGTGAAATGACATATCAAACATACCATGAGAAAAATGATCAGAGACCCAAGGCATTGACTAAGTACTATAATTTTGCATACCATTATAAAAAGAAGACATATTTTCCCCCATGAACATCATGGTGGGGGGGGGGGTAGCAGTAAACGAGGGAGCAAAAGGAACTCCAATATCCATGATAACAAAGACTCAACACAAAATCCTATGGTCAACTAATAATCAAAGAGCATACGAAAATGTCAAATGGACAATATGCATGCAAACGGGCTAAAGTGGCTGACTGGCCTCCTTCGCAAAAGAAGGTATGTCTCATCCAAGAGGGACCTAAGACTCCCTGCTAAAGTTTGGAGGTAACAGAGTTAGTTATAGGGGCCCTCGTGGGCTTAAAAACCAGCCGGTCAGATCCCCCCAGAGAGGTAATCCTCCATAAATGTTGTGTGTTTTTTGACCCCTATCTGACTCAGGGTACAAGCAGAATAACCCCTGCAAGAAACCTATGAGATACCTTAGTCAAGCAAATAATAAACCACTATATAACCGATGCACAGGTGAGCAGTCATAAGTCCGGATCACCGTATGGGAAGGGTAGAAAAGCCCAAAACCTTGAAAGCATCACCTCTCATAGAGGTATGGGTACTAGCAAGATCCCCAAATACGAATAAATCCATAGAAATATCGTTGATGCCAGGTGAGTATCCAGGGGTTATCCCTTCAACTAACTTTGTGCGACCTCGTGATTAACTCTGGTGTGAGCGGAGCCTCCTGATCTTACCAATTATACAATGGACTTCTCAACTCTCTGTCTCAAACACATATGTTGTTTTAATTTCCTTGGAGAAGTTTACTCACAAAATCCTATTCCAAGGTACTAAATCCTAAACTAGTTTGTGCACCGTAAAAGTAAAATCGTGACTAATCAATTTTAGTTTAAATCATAACTTTTATTGTCTGTGATTACTCAAAAGTGTATGGAAGCGAAACTCATGATGTTATGACTCTGCAAAAAGATAAATATGAATATAATGCAAAGTCTATCTTTAACTTTGCAATGAATGATATGCTAATAAAAAAAGTGCAATTTTTAATTTCAACTCTGCAATTCAGAAGTAAAATGTAATATTTCGCTAAATGTACTAAGCTAATGATAAAGGTTCAAAGACAAAAACCCTAACCAATGCAAACTGACTATTTTTTTTTGTATTTTCAATATATTAAATATAAAATGCATGGACTGAAAAGGAACTTGATATAAAAATTCTACTATGTATAAAAAAAATAACTCAAGCAGAATACCAAGCAGCCAAGAAAACAACCCTGGGTTCAAGGACAAACCAAAAAATGAAAAACAAAGAGAAAGACTACACACAAAAATTCAACTCCAAACAGGTTTCATGTCAACCCAGAGAAACTCAACAAGCACTACAGAGACCTAATAAGGCTCAACAAACATCAAATCCTGCTCAATAGTCACTAAACCAAGAAAACAAGCAAGGGAAAGTGGTATACACGATTGTTCATAAGAACAGTGCATATATACACAACTTGCAGAGAGGTATCACGCATGTGTATGAGACTGTCAAAGCAAAAGGAGCGTACAGGCTTTAAACCAAGGCCAGGAAAGGGAAAAAGGGTTGAAAATACAGACTTGGAGTGAACAGAATCTGTCAAGCAGTGATATGACAAGAAAAACAAAGGAAAAAGAGCAATACAAGAAGAAAAAATACTTCAACCCTTATAAGGAAGATCTCTCCCCAGTGGAGTCGCCATTTTTGTTACAAAGGAAAAACTTTCTATGGCCAAGGGTAAACCACAAAAGACAGGTATGACTGCAGAAATCAACTCAATTCCATTGTATGCTATATAAACTAATGTGAAATATAATAAAGAGGCCTACCTTGATCCAACATTCGATTATGTTCCACCGTTGAGCACTTTGACCCAAAGCTATATACCTGCAATAAGTTCTTAATAAACAAGCATAGCAAGTATATGGTGATAGTATAAAGGGGTTAGCACATTATATAACATAATCCATTAATAAACGCTACAAACATGCCCATTGATAATAATAATATATTTGCATGATACAAATAGGAAGGGAAAGGAGTATTTCTATTAATAATTGATCAGTAGAAGTGACAACATTACAGACTTTCGTGTCTCCACAGTTTGAAACCAAGGAACCAATTTCCTTCCAACTAGGCCTCCACCACTTTAATCCTTCACCAAAGGCAAGTTCAAAGGAGAGAGACAATGAGGTTCTCTCAGCAATAGGGAAAGAGATTAGAGGTTGAACACTGTGTTCAGACTTGAGGGACAAAGGGATGCAAACTCAATATGAAGTAATTTATCCAGAGTAACTTTGCTCTCAAAGTTGAATGCTTTCTCCTCTTTTCCATAGTTTGGAATTGTTCTCTTATAGCCTTCAAAAATGAAACTAAAGGGTCGAGTTGGAACGTTTCCAGTATATGGAAGGCCAAGGATCAGAGATCTGCTATCGTGACATTGAAACCCGACTCCATTTTATATTTTTTGGCACATATCCCAATGTACACGGGTTGTAGTGGAGAAGCTTCCGTATACACATGATGTATAGCATATAGGGCACGCATATGTGAAAAAATGTTTATTTTTGGCTCTAGATTCTTCAAGAAGGGATGATAATTCTGCATAGGGAAATGGGAAAAGGCCCTTTGTTCAAGATAGTGTGACAGTGGTTCCATCATTCTACTTATACTTCAGGGCAATTGGATGGGGAAAGGACAGGTGGTTGTACCCACCTTCCGGTTGTAGCCAGAGAACATAGGGTGTTGTAGCCTCCTTCTAGTTGTAGCTAGAGAATTGGGGAGTTGGAGCTTCCCTCATTTTGTAGCCTAAGAAACTACAGGGTTGGAGCCTCCTTCCAGTTGCAGCTAGAAAACAAAGGAAGTTGGTGCTTCTAATGAATGTAATTTTTTAAGACATATAAGATAAAGCATTATGTGGTTTTCTCCCGATTTGGGTTTCCACGTAAAACACTGTTGTACTATGTATGTGTGTGATTTTTCATTTCTTATTGCTCATTATTGAATAATAATTCTACATTGATATAACACTTGGATTATTTGGAGAAAAAGGATTATAATTACACTATTACAGATTTACCCCCCCTTTCAGTAATCCAACAATTGGTTTCAGAGAAGGTTCCTTCAGAAATCAGTTTAACCACTAAAAGTTAGATCATGGAGAGTACCAACTCATATAAAATGGAATACCCCAATTTGATGGACATAAATAGGCTTTTTGGAGCATAAGGATGAAGACATATATACAAGCACAGGGGTTTGAAATTTGACAATCAATTGTAGATGGATACACAGTACCAACAATTCAACCAACAAATGACAAAGTAGTGAAACTTGGTCTGAATATTTCCAAAGATACAAATGAACTTTTGAATGGTCTCAGTAAAACAATATTCACCAAAGTTGCACATTTTAAATCCACCAGAGAGATTTGGGACAAACTTTGAAATATTTAAGAAGGAGATATAAAATTCAAAGAAGCAAAACTTCAAACTTATAGAGGTTAGTTCGAACAACTAAAAATGAAGGAAGATGAGAATATTGGAGCCTACTTCTTAAGATTTGTTGAAACAGTGAATGCAGTCAAAGAATTGGGAGAAGAAATCAAAGAATCTATAACTTTTCAAAAGGTATTAAGATCTCTTCCTATGAGATTCAACCCTAAGATATCATCACTAGAAGAAAGATCGAATCTGAACTCAATAAGCATGGACGAACTGCATGGAATCTTCACAGCATATGAAATGAGAACTGGACAGGAAAATCCATATGTAAAAGAAGAAGCCTTCAAAGCATCCAAAAGATCAAAGAAAAAGAACAAGGAACAAGAAGAATATAGCAGTAGCAATGACATCTCGGAAGATGATGAAGAAGTGGCCAACTTCGTCAAAAAAATGAACAAGGAAACCAATGGTAGGTATAGAGGTAAGATTCCTTTAATTTGTTTTAATTGTGATGGTACTAGTCATTTTGCTAACAAATGTCCTCATAAGAAAAATAAAAATGATGAAGGTTACTCAAAAGGAAAACACACATATAAAGACAAAAAACTTACAAAGAAATATTTCAAGAAACACTTATGCATCAAATAAGACATCTCATAATGAGATGAAGATGAAATCAGTGATAGTGAGACAAGAAGAGTTCTATTCATGGCAGTAAAAGATTCTGACAAAGAAGACTCCGAACAAGAATATGAAGAAGCCGAAGAAGGATATGAAGAAGCTAAAGATGAAATTGAAGAGGCATAAGCTGGCTATCGAGAAAAACTAATGTGTTCCATAGAAGTTATCAGAAGAGAAAAGAAGAAAAACAAGAAACTACAAGCCAAACTAGACAAGAAAAGGGACACTCGAGAACTAGAACAAATGATCACAAGATTGAAGGTTCAAATAGAAGAAGATAAAAGAATTAAAGAAGAAATCAAAGAACAACTAGAAGAAAAGGACAAGATCATTGGAAACTTGGAAGTAAAGATTGTCACACTAAGAAAGGATATTCAAAAGAAAAATATGTAGAATAGCTCAAAATTTATGGATGACATTATCAGTAGTAAAAAAACTCATCTTGACATGTCTGGACTTGGATACAATCAGATAGAAAAGGGATCAAGCTCCAAAACAATAGAGAAAGAAACAAATCCAAAAAGCTATGTAGAAACAATCAAAGGGGATAGGAATATGTACACAAAAGATTATAGGGACACTCCTCCACTGAGAAGATTCAGATTTCAAAATCAACAACAGATAGATAGGCCTCAAGAAGAAGAAGGATTCATAAGAGCACCTTCTTCCAGAAGATCTTCAACTCCCAGGTATCAAACTATATTTTTTGGTTTATTTTATGCATGTAATAATTTTGGACATAAATCTATGAATTACAGAGATAACAACAAAGACAATAACAACTTTGAGAGTCATACACAAAGGGGTTACTCAAGAAGACCTAGTGAAACACAAAGAAGAAGTTACAACATGTTTGAATCTTTGAGCACTGAAGTGGAATGTTACAAATGTAACAATTTTGGACACGTGGCCAAAAATTGTAGAATGATAGTCCCTTCTAAAGAACCTCAACAGAATAACAATAGTCACAGACAAGAACCTTAGAAAACGACATGGATAAGAAATAAATATCAATATAGAAATGAAGAATGCGTAGTCTCTCTACAATCTAAGAAGAAGAAACACGATTGTTATGTTGACAGTGGGTGTTCAAAACACATGACAGGTGATAAAAACAAATTTATTACATTGCGAAAGGAAAGAAATGGATCAGTCTTCTTCGGAAATGATAATTTAGCCAAAATCATTGGAGAAGGCAAAGTCTGAATTGGGAACAAGAGTAAAAATGCACAAAATATTCTACTGGTAGAAGATATGAAACATAATCTTCTAAGTGTTAGTCAAATGTGTGACTGAGGTCATAAAGTTACTTTCAATTCACAAAAGTGTGAGATAAGAAGATAAGGTTTAGGAAAATTGGACAATACAGCTACAAGAAATTCAAAACACATATATGTGTTAAGTGAAATTGGAAATGAAAAGTGTTGTCTAGGAAAGGAAGATGAAAGTTGGATATGACAAAGAAGAATGGGTCACATGAATTTTTATAACCTTGTCAAAGTCAGCAAAAGAGAAGCAGTCAAAGAAATGCCCCAAATCATGAAACCGACCAACACTTTATGCAAACATTGTCAACAAAGAAAGCAAACAAACACCAGGTTCAAATCAAAGGAATATTCAACAACAAGACCACTGGAAATTGTGCATACTTATCTAGTTGGACCAACTACAACAAAGGGCTTAAAGGGTGAGAGATACTTTATGTTATTAGTTAGTGATTATACAAGAATGACTACAGTTTTTTTTGTCAATAACAAGTCAGAAGCTTTTGAAAACTTCAAGATCTACAAGGAGATGGTTGAAAATGAGATGGATTCAAGAATCAAATGCTTGAGATCTGATAGTGGAGGAGAGTTCACTTCAAAGGAATTTATGTAATACTGTAGCAGTCATGGAATAAAAAGGAAATTCTTCATTGCTAGGACACCTCAACAGAAGAGAGGCGTTGAAAGAAAGAATAGGACAGTACAGGAAATGGCTCAAACAATGCTAATGGATTCAAAATTGACAGATGTATTTTGGACAAAGGTAGTTCATACAACAATTCACATTCAAAACAGAGTAATGCTCAGAAACAACACTGAAAAAACTCCCTATGAGCTATGGAAATGAAGACCAACAAATGTGAAGCACTTCAGAATTTTTGGAAGAAAATGCTACATCAAAAGAGAATATGGCATAATGGGAAAGTTTGACTCTCGTGTGGACAAATGAGTACTTGTTGGTTACTCAAGTAAAAAGAAATCATACAAGTGTTACAATCTAAGATTGAACAAAGTTGTGGAAAGCATCAACATAACAATTGATGAAACAGGCAGACCTAAATCAAAGGAAGATGAAAACAAATCAATGGAACAACATTTCAAAGAAGAAGAAGAAGAACAATATGAAGTAGAAGAGGAAGATGGAGAGAATATGACAGAAACATAAGAGCAATTTCAACAAGTATCTCTAAATACACCTAGCAAACAAGTATAGAAGAATCATCCTTCATATTAGATTATTGCAAACAAAGATGCAAGAGTTGAGACTAGAAGAAAACTCCGTTCACCAGAACAAACAAACATAACACTCTTATCTACAATTGAACCAAACTATTTTGAAGAATCCAACAAGGATGACTTTTGGAATAAGGCCATGAATGAAGAATTAGATCAAATAGAGAAAAATGACAGTTGGGAATTGGTTCCAAGACCAAAGAATAAGAATGTGATTGGCACAAAATGGGTTTTCAGGGATAAATTAAATGAATATGGACAAGTTACAAGGAACAAAGATAGATTGGTATGTAAAGGATATGCATAGATTGAAGGAATCGACTTTGAAGAGGCATTTTCCCCAGTTGCCAAAATGGAAGCAATCCTATTTATTTTATCCTATGCATGCTCTAAAAATGTTAAAGTATATCAGATGGACGTAAAATCATCTTTTCTGAATGGGGAACTTGAAGAAGAAGAAGGATTTCAGTTGTCAGAGAACACAGATTATGTCTGTAAATTAAAGAAGGCCTTGTATGGTCTAAAACAAGCTCCTAGAGCATGCTACTCTAGAATGGATAAGTATCTGCAGCAGATAGGCTTCAGAAAAGAAAGTGAAGGCAACAACCTCTAGATCAAGGTAAGTGAAGGTAATATTTTATTAATTGAAGTTTATGTTGATGATATTATTTTTGGTAGTGATGATGACAGGTTAGCCAGAAATTTTCAAAAGATATGTATAATGAATTTGAAATGTCTTTACTTGGAAAACTATCCTTTTTTGGGGGGCTTCAGATACGTCAAAGTAACCAAGGAATCTTTATTTCTCAAACCAAGTATATCAGAGAAATTCTAAAGAGGTTCATAATTGAAGATTGCAAACCAGTTATCACTCCCATGCAAACGAGTTGCAAGTTGAGCAAAGATGATGATTCGAGGTCTACAGATTAAAGACAATATAGGTCAATGATTGACAACCTTCTATATATGACAACATCTAGACCATATGTAATGTAGGCAGTTGGACGGGTGGCATGATTTCAAACAGCACCAAAGGCGTCACATGTGTTAGCAGTGAAGAGGATTTTCAGATATCTAAAAGGAACATAAGAGTTTGGATTATGGTATCCAAAAGGAAAGGATTTATCACTTATTGCCTACATAGATGTAGATTGGGTAGGTTGTATTGATGACCAATGCAACACTAGTGAAGAAATGTTCTACTTGGGTGAGTGTTTAGTATCATGGCTAAGAAGGAAACAATCATCAATATATTTATCTACAACCGAGGCAGAGTATATTGAAAAAACATCATGTTGTACACAGGTTCTTTGGATGAAACAAACTCTGACAGGTATACAGGTTGAGTATGATGAGCCCATTCCAATATATTGTGATAATACAAGTTCCATCAATATCTCGAAGAACCCGATGATGCACTCCAAGACGAATCACATTCCAATAAAGTATCACTTTCTATGGGAGCAGGTTGCACGAAAGAACATCGGAGTTCAATATGTGGGCACAAAAGAACAAGTGGCAGACATCTTCACAAAACCACTTCCACGGGAATCCTTTGAATATCTTCGCCAAAGACTTGGAGTTATTTCTACTCCAAAATGAATTCTTTTTTAATGCTTATCTTATATGTCTTAGATTTACACGAGGAAGCACCATAAGACGATAGTTCAGTCAGGGGGAGCAATCCCGGATGGAAAGATACCTTTGCCATTAATGACAAAGGGGGAGACATTTATCATATGCAGAGGACTAAGGCATGGTTCTAGGGGGAGCATGAGTGATATGATTTCAGTATTACATCAGAGTGTTTCCATCAATGCCAAAGGGGGATATTGATGATTAAGGTTGGTTGTCATTTATGTCAACCCGTGAAGAAATCCTCATAGCACAAAGGTTGGGTAATGGACCCAACCTTGTTTGATGTAAAGATGACTCGTTATTGTCTTGTCATGGTTGATAATAATTAGAAATGGACTAACTCCAAAGTGGTCCCCTTATGGTTAAATCCCCCATGGGAATATGCTTTGTGGGTTGAGTTATCCTAGAAGTATGGTTAGAGAAACCATTCTTATTTGTGGAATAATGAGATGAACACCAATGAATTTGTCAATGAAAATATCCTATATGAATAGTTCTTTTCATTCCATTTCTGGTGGTATGTGGAACGTCACATAACTCCTCACAGTTTGAGAGTTATGGCCTTACGAAGTTGGAGGACCCTCATATGTCATCTAGAAGCCCCAAAAGGTCAATGTAGTCAAAGTGGGTTAAGAGATTTTAAAACGTAAATAAAAAAGTGAAGTGATGAGTGTACTATAATTCAAAGTGTATACAAAATAAATTAATTCAATAATAAATTTAATGGAGAAATTAGAAGTGGGTTAACCCTAAAATAAGGAAAGTGGGCAAAGTGACCTAGAAGATGTTTTAAGGAAGCTACTTGGATAGTATAAATAAGAGGAAAGGCTATCTCATTTAAGACATGATTTAGCATATTGAATAACTATATGTGTTTGAGGTACCCAAAGGATATATAATCCAAATTTTTGAGGAAAGTGAAGAAAAGAAGGCCGGAATTCAAGGAAGGATAAATTCTTTTGATGATGCTTTCTAAGGTATGTTTTTTTTCAGGTCATCTCACCCTTTTCGTAATAAATTTTATTCTAGAATGATTCAGACCATGAAATTGCTATGAAATTGAGGAAACATATCCAAGTATCTGTGGTAAAAAATTTAGCTTGTGGGCCATTTTATTTTTGGAGTTACACTCCATGGACAATAGGGTTCGTGGCTAGTCCTAAAACTAGTCAAAAATAGGTGTTTCAAGTAAAAACGTCATAAATTCTTCATAACATATCAAAATTCAGTAATACCAAATGTGTTGGTTATATTACCTCTTGTAGTATTATGTGTAACAGTTTTAGATCAATTCAACAAATATTCCATGTGGGGCAGTCTCTACAAGGCCGCCCTATAGTTAAGGAAGGTTTGCAGGTATGTGATCATATCAACCAGGTCTATTACAAAGTTACAAATCATATTTGGATGATGAAATTGATAAGGGATTTTGGTTGAGGTACAAGTTGGGTACATTCTTGAGACAAGTAGTTGATGATTTGGCACATACACGAGGTGTATAGTTGATGATGTTGGTACATATTGATGAGTCATAGTTGATGATTACTTGAAACATTATTGGTACATACTTGGTACATGGTTGGTTTCACTTGTTTATGGTACAAGTTGATTACAGATTGTTTGGTACAGGTTGGTGCATGGTTGATGCACTTGTTTATGGTACAAATTGATTACAGGTTGAGGTACAAGTTGATGCATGCTTGATGCATGTTTCGAGTTTATTGATACATGTTTACAGTGGTATATCTCACAGTGATATTGTGACATTGGTTCCATCATTCTACTTCTACTTCAGGGCGATTGGACGGGGCAAGGATAGGTGTTTGTAGCCACCTTTTGGTTGTAGTCGGATAACATAGGGGGTTGTAGCCTCATTCTGGTTGTATCTAGATAATTGGGGAGTTGGATCTTCTCTTAGGTTGTAGCCTGATAAACTACGAGGTTGGAGCCTCCTTCCAGTTGCAGCTGGAAAAAAAAGGAATTTGATGCTTCCAATGAATGTAATTATTCAAGACATATAAGATAAAGCATTCTGTGGTTTTCTCCCGATTTGGGTTTCCACGTAAAACACTGGTGTATTGTGTATGTGTGTGATTGTTCATTTCTTATTGCTCATTATTGGATAATAAATCTACATTGATATAACACTTGGATTATTTGAAGAAAAAGGATTATAATTACGCTATTACTGATTCACCCCCCTCTCAGTAATCCAACAACATGTTGATATTATTCAGATAAATAGATGTCTAGTGAAGCTTAATCTACAATTACAGTCTATAATTTCAGAACATAGATGAATGGAAGAAAGATTACCTCAATTGGAAAATAAATTATATATTTTTGAGGCTAATAATTTAACAGATCCCTCCAGGCTAGTGGCGCAATTTGTGAGAAGATGTATAGAATGTATTGAGCAAGGAAAAGGTAGCATCGTTGGAAACAAATGAGATGACTTGTGTAAGTCATCCATTTCGGAGTTGGGGAACTAGATAGAAAAATTCCTCTACCATCATAATGAGGAGACTGACAAAAAAGATGTAAGATAAGCGTTTCACATTTAACATTTTGTAATTTTTACTATTTTATAAATAAGGGGAATTCCAACCATTTAAGGTTGAGAATATTTTGTATAAATATAACTTTCTAAGGTTAAGCATGGGATGCTTCTTACTTTATTGTAACTAAGAAAACTCATCCTTTGTGATTATTAATACAAGTGCAGATAGGGATTCCAAATTTTGTGTTGTTTGAGTTATGTTCCCTCTTTGTATCTCATATCTTTTTTTCTCTTGAAGTCCTTCCTAAACAAATGAATGATTACAATTTATTACAACAACTATTGTGATTATGTTTCATTAGTATTTAATTAGCAAGCAATTTTTCCTCTATATTTGCTATCAGTAAATACAAGACCTGCCTGTTATTTATATTACTACATCTTATATTCTTTCAAGAGTTCATTCTACATTTCCTTCTACTATAAACAAGGTAAGACTCTTCTGTCATTGAGGCCTTAGTTTGTTTAATAGTTTTGTAATTATATTCTCCTCTTTCAATTTGATAAATTGACTCAGACGATGAAATATGACCTATGTTCTGTTCAGATATAATTTCATTTGAGGATTTCACTTTTACACAACTAACAGAATAAAAAGCACTTTTAAAATCAACTTTCCTTAATTATTGATGCCTGACATTATTCTTTGAGCCTTAAGTTTAATCTCAAGAACAACATCACCAATGAAAATGGACATGCTATTAATGAATATCAATTCTATATAAGTGATGATCGAGCACACGATACACATTATGTACAACATTGTTTTGGTAAATTTTATGATTCATTGAAAGAACATGGGATCAGATTCCATTGTCATTGGATATGGTCAGATGGATGTGAGGTTCAGTTCAAATCTTAATGATCATTCTATTGGTTGTGTCATATTCATAAGAAATCAAACATTACACATTGTTGCAAATTTTTTGAGATTCGACATGGAAACTGAGAGCATGATGGTGTAGGGGCATGTGAAAAACGAGCACTTTGAAGGTATCATATGAACCCTCATGCCAATTGATTTGAATCCATTGATCAAGTTGTTGAATGGTGCAAACTAGCGCTAAGACATGAAAATAATTCGTGAAGAGATGTGCATAGGTGTGTACCTATATACATGTCACACATGTACACAAGATATTTTTGTTCACGTGTTCAAATTTATATGTTATTTGATCATTTTCTTGGTCGATTTAAAGTAAACAAATTGTTGTCTTGTGCAGGGTTTTTTGTTATGTTGGAATCTAAGATGTAAATAAATCAATCCCATATGAAATTGGTACAATACATTGGAAAGGAAAGGTGCATTTAGTGAAAACATAACATTGTGAAACTGTGTTTCCATTTGATAGAAGAAATGAATCATGTTTTTTTTAAGTTTTCATAGAGGACACAAAATCCATAGAGATTTGCAAAAATGAAAAATGTGGAATATGTTAAAGCTTGGAGACATACTGAACTTAATATAAAAGGGAAAATTCCACTTGCAAGCTCAGAGGAGATCGAATCAAATGAAACTATAGTGTCTTTTGATGATGATAGGGTTTTTGATCTTGTTAGATAAGGTAATTTTTATGTTTAAATATTTAAACAACTTGTAGATGTACTTGTGTGATAATCTAACATGAACTACGTGTTGGAACTTATTGAACTATTTGTAGGAGATGTCTTTTCCATGGTTGCACCTATAGATAATACTGAAAACATGAAATATTATTTGATGTGATGCATAGAACAAAATATGGGGTTATTAAAAGATTTTGATGATAATGGTTTTATATATGAAAAATGATCCATCGTATTGAAAGGATATTTTTTTCCAGAAACCCATCAAATGGATACTCATGTTCACTTTCAAGACTACCATTCGGATGTCATAAGTTGTCAATATAGTCATTTGGTATGTGTAGCATGCATAAAGTTAATATAAGTTCAATCAAGAAAAAAAACAAAAGTTAGAAAATGGAAAATGTCCAAAGCCGGTCATGAACAAATAATTGAAGATGGCACACCATTACGATTTATTTTAACAAGTGACATGTACATTCCATAATTTTATATTTTTCATTCAAATTACACGTATTTTTGAATATCTAGGATTCTAGAATAATTTGGTTTAGTTTACTTTCATGGTCCATTGAAATAAGAAAATTTATATTTTTTATGAATTATAAAGTTTACCGAGCCTTATTTACAATTTGAGGGAAGAACCTATAGATTGTATAACGAACCTAAAATGAACTATACTTTTGGTGATTATACTAATCAGGTACAAATTATCCATCACATACACAAATACTTTAATGCATAACCAATTTACCTTATAAAGGATATGAGTTCATTATTTGTAATGATTTAAATGCTTTTTCATATAAAGAGGATAACTTCATATCAAAACTAGGATCCATTTCCATGTCATTATAAGGGACTATTGATGGCTTAGAAAAACTTTCACTTAATGTAGTATCTTTTATAAAATCATCCACCTCTCTATTAATATCTCTAGCAATAATATCATTCTACAAATAAAAAATAACAAGTCATATACTAAGGCTTGGTTTGCTAGATTTAGATTTTCATTTTTTTAATTGAATTTCGAGTATATTGAGAATTCAAGGTAGTGTATGATTAACATCCTAATTAAAAATTTTAAATACATCCTAAAATTTATTAATTTTCATTATGAAATTGTGAATTTTGTTTTCAAAAGTGTTGATACATTAATTTTCTTTGTAATGTGCATTTAGATTTCAATATCTTGAAGCAAATCAAACAAGAAATTATGACCTACTTGAAAAATATGTATGATGTTCCCTAACACACATTTTAAACACAACTTTCATTTAGTTTGATTGAAAAAACTTAAGTTGAAAAAGAATGTGATTTGTGACATGATAACAAAGTTGGAAGTTTACTCAATGTAGACCTTGTATTGTGGATGGTGCCTTGTTATCCCTGCAAATTTTTGAATAGAAGGTTATTTAGTGATATTGAACAACACTCATAGGTGTCATATGAATGGAACTATTGAATACTTCCAATATGTAGAGGATTGATAATCCATCATCCCTTTTCTACCCATTTTGATACATAAACAATTTATATCAATATAAATTTTAATGAAAACCACTTACTTATATTAAAGTATATTTTAATTTTACATATTAAAAAAAGTTAGATCATGTTTTTATTTCAATTTGTATTTCAGAGTATATTTTTATGTCACATTTTCTTGAATAAATATATTGAAATATGAAAAAGAAACTAAGGATGAACACAATATTGAAATCTCAAAAAGAAACCAAGCATGAAGATTAACTAGTTTAGTGTTGGGGTGTCATTTCATTGTGAATTTTCAATAAAGGAACCAATGATGAACATAACCAGTTTAGTTCTAGACTGTCATTTCATTGTGAATTTTGAATTTTGAGTTCATGGTTTTTACTAAATTTTGGATTGATATGAATCTAGGTGTTGGCCCTTGACCAAGTTTTGGGAAATTCTTGGTCATGATTGAAATATTTTGGGACCTCGACAGCCTATCAAAGGAGGAGCGCAAGATGAAGCGGAGATCACAGGATCTTGACCCACTTTTGGATCCTTTTTGGGTTTTTGGGAACATGTAATGGGATTGGGATGTCAGCCCATGGGTTTACCCATGCTTACGCCTAAATTGTAAAGTATAAATAGATTTCTAGGAAATAAATGATAAAGAGGTTAAAGAGATAAGTGCTAGATATATGTGGCTGAAGTGTCAGTGAAAGACTTGCAGAGCTAAGTGCAAGTTGTTGTAAGAAGTCGAGGAAGGCTTTGTGTTGCAACACAAGGAAGAGGGATCTAGATAGCTATGCAGATCCTTTGTCCTATGGAGAGTAGGGTTTTGATGACTTCGTTCTTGTAACCGAGTGAAGAAGCTAATAAATAAGAAGAGTTGGTGGACATAGCCCTAGGGTGGGGATGAACCACATAAACATTGTGCTGTCTTGCTTTGTGCTTGTCATAATGTGTTTATATCTTCTTTTGATAAGTGCTTAGAGATGATAAGATAGATCTACTTATGCTTAGTGCTAATGATGGATAAGAATGTTAGATATGATCTATATGAATGTGTTGGGTTCTTGATCTGCTATATCTGATCTATTTGTTGAAGATAAGTTCTTAAATACATTACATTAGTGTGAATGCTGTGAATCCCTGTTTTACCAGCGAAGTGATTATTGAGTGTATATTGACAAACTGGTAGTGCTAAGTGCTTTATTAAGTTGTATAATCATAGATGTGTGTCCCAACTAAGGTTGAAAACACTTGATTCATGTAACCACCCCTGCCTCTACCTTGGGTGAGACTTCATCTTCTTCGCAGGTGGTTCTGAAAGGGCTAGTAGTTAGGGTTTTGTTGGTGCATTGTTATAGCATTGAACCCTGGGTCTGCCCCTGTGCCAACAAATGGTTCCATTGTCGGGACCTGAAAATGTGATTGATGGGAATCGAGGAAGAAGAAACTTTGTGCAAATATTCGATCTGAAAGTGTGAAAGCTTTGTGTGTATATTTCTTTCCCTAGTGCGCAACATTTTACTTGACCTGTGAAGCTTTGTGCCAAGGAAAGAGGTCAGATCTGAAGAAAAGAGGTTGGATTTGAAGAAAAGAGTTAAGATGTGTAAGCTCTGTGCTCTGATAAAGGTAAGAATAGTGAAAAGTTCTAGATCTGAAAGCTTTATTCTCTATAGAAGTAAGATAAGTGGAAATGTTTATTTCTAGAGTATGGATCTAGGTTTATTTGATAGATTCTGTCCTAGCTTAAAAACTAGGGCATTAATAGATGAAAGAAGGTTTGATATGAATAGATCTAATAAGAATAGTGAAAGATATGTTATACCTATGCATAGAAAGAATGTTTGGACTAACAAATGGATGCAATACCCTAGAAAGATTTTTTTGCAGGTTATCCACTATGATCCTAGCGCATAGTACAAGAAAAGTTGGGGATCATTTAAAAGAAAAAGATGATTAACCCTCTGTTATAGTTGCAAAAAACTAGGACATCTTGCTAAAGAATGCCCTCGGAGAAGACCTAGTTTTCTTTGTTGCAAAGCTATGGACCATGAAGTGTTGGATTGCCCAAGAATGATTGCTAAGCTTTAAAGAATGAATCTGAATCAAGAAAAACCTAGAGAAAATACAGAGGTTATCATAGAACCCTAGGAAGAATTAGAGAAAGTCCTTCTACATATGAGATAAACCTTGAATGACCACCGACATATTATATTATCAGAGATCTTTAAAGACAAGGAATGCCTTGAGGCAAGAATAGGAGACTTAGACATTGATTGTGTTCTAGATGAGGAGACACAAGTGAATATCATAATAGAAAGAAATTGGGAAGCTATAGGAAGGCTTGATCTAATTCCTTCATTAGGAGGACTAGGGATATTCAGAGGGAAACTGATAAACCTCTGTGGGAAGCTTGCTCACATACCTATGCAGGTTAATGGAACTTTGACAGAAGAATATTTTGAGATTATTCAACTTATTGAGGACAACGCCCTGTTTACCATGTTACTAGGGAACCCTTGGATTGAAAGAGATCAAGCCAGACAAAAAGAGGAAGAAGAAGCTTTGGAGCAGAAGAAACAAGAGTTAAAAGATTTAATGACCAAAAATATTGCACAATTGATTGAAGAAAAGGGGAACAAATCAAAGCTATTTAACACTAGAGACTCTGATGTTGAAGCTACAAGAACATTAGAAGACCCACAGAAGACTGAAGTACTGACTCCAGATAAAGAAGAGGTATTACCCTTGAATCATAGGAAAGAATATCAACAATGCATAGTGACTATGTTAAAAGAAGATAAGAATCAAAATAGAAAAAGACATACCGAGTTGAAGCTCACTGGAAAGAAGGCTAGAAAGCTAAGTAAGAAGAGGGATAAGATTGAAAAGTTACAGAATATTCTAGAGGGAACTTCGTAGAAAGAAAAATTGCAGATTTGGAACTTCGTCGGGATATCAGAACAAAGACACATGGTACTTCGCTAGGGCAAAGCAATATAGTCGTTGGGGCCGATATATTCGTTCGATTGTCTCTACGAATGAGTCGAAAAGAATTTATAGGTCGACACTAGACCATTGGACTGCACCATAATGGATTGAATAAGAGTTAATGAAGGCTCATAGCCATTGCAAGTGACCCATTTTTAAGTTTCCTACTTATCCCGTCATGCCATGCACGAACAACACTTTTTATAACCGAGAATTTGAAGTCTAAAGACTAAGCGAATTGAATACAATCATCCTTACACTCTTGTTATTATTCTAGTACAGTATCTCAGATAATTGTGACCCCAATAAATTTTAATTCCGAGCACGTATGTCCGATGAGCTCACCACAGTTGAAGAATCAGTAACGAAATTTCTCCTCGAATTAATGATTGAAAGAGTCATGTTGGAGAGAGGAGTGTCTACAGGTGTACAATCATCTTTGATGAGAGGACTGTTGGCCTCTCTATCCACTGCTCGAGTCGGACCATCCTATCCAGTAGATGAAAATCGAACTAAGCATAGGGATGATCTCACAAATGCTAAGTTGATTCTAAGCATATTACCCACCTATATACCACCCTTGAGCTGTGTTGTAAACTGCGACAGTGTAACCCGAGATTTTGAGTACGCCTTGGTCACTGCGTACCTCCTAAAGGGGATACGTGTAACTCGTGTTGACCAAGAAAAGATAGAAACATTTAAGTTTAGCAATTTCAACCTCAATGACATGAAGGTCTACAACATGCTCTCCTAACATAAGTATATGACTAGGACTAAAGGAAATAATTCAAATATCATTCCCCAATCATGGACCCATAACCTCGCACAATCCACACTACTCAACGTCATGAAGATTCCTCACTTCTAAAGGCACCAAGAAGTGAACGCATGATTCAAATTGATACTCTCCTATTACCATGGAAGATACTTGTGGTTAAACCGTCGTATCATAGTGGATCTAACATTGATCATTTGGATCACAGGGCTGAGCATGCAAGGCCCTGACCGACATAATTTATACCCGAAAAATACCATGGATTGGGATTTAGCTCAAAATATAAAGGACACTTATGGAGATGTCGAGATGGGAATGCAAGGCTACAAGGTAGCTTCTATCCAAAGCTGCGCAATGTGCCTCACCTGCCAATTGATCGTAGAAAATTTGTTGTGAAAGAATCGATCCACCCAAGTCACAGAGTTCTTAGTCAACCTCTTAGGGAAGTGCGTAGAAGGAATTCATATGAATTGGGCACAATACCTGGTAAACTAACTAGAGATCGACTACAGGGAAGCGCAAGATCAAGGATATGAGTTCCACTTCGGTTGGATTCTAATCCTGATTGCTTTCATCGCATGGGAGATGTCGGAAGGTGCGACCTTCCTGGACATCGAGCCATTTGAACCTCTGGCCACGAAGTTCAGTACACTATGGTACTCGAATGACATGAATAAGAAATGGCAGTCAAATGTTGTGTTCCATATGTATTAAAACTAGTTGAAGGTAGCTATCCAGTCCGAGCCTTGTATGACCCCGAATACCCTCCACAAGTTTCGACCTTTAATGAACTTCAACATGGACCACCATTTTATTTCCATCACAACGCGTGTAGATGGACATAAATAATAGTTGCAATCATACTACAAGTTGACGGAGGATGACTTGGAAGATATTGCCAAGGAATGGTCGACGGACCACCTTTTTTTGGCAGACCCTGTAGAGATGTTTTATGTAGATAGCATAGAAACTACGCATGATACACCTGGACCCATCAAGACAAAGAAACATGAAGAATATTAAGACATAAAAAGTACCTTAGCCAAGAATTCTTCCATCTAACCTGATCAAGGAGGTGATGGCGGAGAGATAGATGGTGTAGAATTTGAACAGAAGACAGGCTAGGTTACAACACATAGAGAGGAGGAGGACTCCTCAAAGAAAATGTAGGTATCACCACTGAAAAATTCCTCTCGGAAGAAAGTAAAAGCAACCATGACCAAGATGCAAACCATCCTCACCTCTGACAACTTTGATTTCATCATAGCAGCTCTGAATGATGCTTCGGTGGAGATAATGGAGAAGCAAGAAGCTAAACAAGAGGAGGTGTTCAATTAGATTAAGGATGCACTCTAAGGGGTGCAGCAGGCACTACAGTCCAACTGCGTAGTCTCCATTGTGCATCTATCAGTAGGAACACAAGAAATGGGAGATGAGCCAGCTCAAATACACCGAATCGTTGATACAGTCGAAGCTTGCCTTCAACGAGCTCAAGAAGAAACAACGCAAGCCACATAGGCTTTGGCACAAGCACAGGGAGACCTTCTAGAGAAGCGCAGTACTGCAGAACAAGAGAAGATTTCTCTGCAAGATAAGTTTGATCAAGAAAAATCCCAGCTGCATAAAGAAAAGGAATAGTTTCTCGTAGAGAAACTGGAAGTACAGGAAAGGGTATACACAACACTTCACTCTGTGACAGTCATCGATGTAAAGGTTGAAGATCAAGTTCCACAACAGGTGGCACATCTTGAAGAAGTGATCCAATAGCTCCAGTAGTGCATATCATATTTGTATCTCTGCACTGTGCTCAAGACCCCTCAAGATGTAAGAGACCAAAGGGAAGCAACAACCCACAGTGCAGTTGCTAGATTAGAATCTCTTTCCTTGGAGTGCAAGTAGCTGAGTAACCAAAGTGCCCAAACATATGAGAAACTCACTAAAAATCCAAAGTTACAGGCATTGGAGTCACATCTCCAGGAAGAAAAGAAGCACGCAGACATACTATAGGCATAGCTAAAGGCCCTGTTGGCCATGGAAAGAATGAAGCGATCTCAAGAGAAACACAGTGCCCAACAACGGATCCATACAATTCAAAGTAGAGTGATGGAAGTTAATCGATAGCTTCAACCAGTACAAGATAAAGCGTTCCATTTATTCATAGAGGTTTAAAGCCGAGGAGAAGAGTTAGAACAGGTTTTCATCACAACAAAATAACACCTAGAAGGACCTGTGAACGACGCAGTGATCCAGAAGTTCACCAAGCAAGAGGTCATCACACGATAGCAGGTTGAAGCAGATCGAGCCAGGCTCGAAGCGTTCGAGGAAGAACTAGCGAGACCAGAGTGACTCGGGATGAGTCACATGTGAGTGTTGGGACCATGTTGGCCCTTGACCAAGTTTTGGGAGATTCTTGGTCATGATTGATCTATTTTGGGACTTCGACGAACTGTTGAATGAGGAGCGCAAGTCGAAGCAGATATCATAGGATCTCGGCTCACTTTTGGATCCTTTTTGGGTTTTTGGGAATATGTAATGGAATTGGGATGTCAGCCCATGGGTTTACCCATGCTTAGGCCTAAATTGTAAAGTATAAATAGATGTCTAGGAAAGAACCGATAAATACATTGAGGAGATAAGTGTTAGATCTATGTGATTGAACTGTCTGTGAGAGACTTGCATAGCTAAGTGCAAGTCGTTGTAAGAAGTTGAGGAAGGCTTTGTGTTGTAACACAAGGAAGAGGGATCTAGCAAGCTGCACAGATCCTCTGTCCTATGCGGAGTAGGGTTTTGATGGATCTGTTCTTGTAACTGATTGAAGAAGCTAATAAATAAGAATAGTTGGTGGATGTAGCCCCAGGGTGGGGGTGAACCATGTAAACACTGTGTTGTCTTGATTTTCTCTTGTCTGAATGTGTTTATATCTTATTTTTCTAAATGCTTAGAGATGATTAGATAGACATGCTTATTCTTAGTGATAATGATGTATAAGAATGTTAGATTTGATCTATATGAATGTGTTGGGTGCCTGATATGCTAGATATGATCTATTTGTTGATGCTAAGTGCTTAAATACATTACATTAGTGTGAATTTTGCGAAGCCCTGTTTTACTAGCGAAGTGATTATTGAGTGTATATTGATGAACTGATAGTGCTAAGTTCTTTATTAAGTTTTATAATCACAGATCTATGTCCCAGCTAAGGTTGTAGACACTTGAGTCCTACAACCACCCCTGCCTCTACCTTGGGAGAGACTTCATCTTCTTTTCAAGTGCTACCGAAAGGGCTTGTAGTTAAAGTTTTGGTGGTGGATTGTTGTAGCGTTGAACCCTGGGTCTGCCCCTGTGCCAACACTATGTCCGATCAAAATAAAGGAGGGGCCTATATTGATGTGATGATCAATATGCTTAAATTTACGAAAGAATTGTTAAAGTCAATTGATTAACACTTGAATGGAATGTGATAAAATCCATATCACCCAATGCAAATTGTCAATGTTGTTACCTTGGTAGTCTAATAATAATTTTTCATCACCATGGACTCAAGATTTCTTTTTATGTTTTCACTCTCATAAGAAGCTCTCACATATTTTTAATATACAATATTGTTTGTTGTTTTTTCCATTCTAATATTATTGATAGGAGGTAATTAATAAGTTTTAAACCAACTTGATCAACCCTCTAGTCCTCAACCCTGATCTTTCAGTGTCGTTTGGGGTAAGGGGCTCCTAAGTGCGAAACTATAATTTGACTATTTTCAACCAAATTTGCAAATCAAACAAAATTGAAATGACAAGTTGTAGAAACTATAATTTGATGATTTGTATGACTATTTTCAACCATATTTTCAAATCAAACAAACATGAAATTATAAGTTGCAGAAACTATAATKTGATGATATGTTTGACTATTCAACCATATTTGCAAATCAAACAAAATTGAAATCACAAGTTGTATAAACTATAATTTGATGATTTGTATGAATATTTTCAACCATATTTGCAAATCAAACAAAATTGAAATTATAAGTTGCAGAAACTATAATTTGATGATATGTTTGACTATTCAACCATATTTGCAAATCAAACAAAATTGAAATTATGAACTGACCATAAAACATAAATTATCCTTTCACCATCATAAAAATTGAAATTATAAGCTATTAACTATTTATAAATGAACAATAAACAATAAATTCCACCATCATAAACAATATAAGAGAAATCAAACATGAAATAATAAATTGATATTTTGAGTTCCATATATATATATATATAGTGAAAGTTTGAATATTTGCACTGCCAAATACATAGGTTCCATAGCCATTTTAGGCTAATAAACTAAGAGGCTTGATTAAAACATTTAACTCCAAAATTATGGACTTTAAGCCATCGCTTTAAGATAGATCACTTCATACCTACAAAAGAAAACATTTGTCGAATTTTATATTTAAAAATTTAAAATTAAATATATCTACAAATTTAAAATAAAATGTACACATACCATTTTAGATAAATAAAACAAGTTGTGATTAAATAAAAATTGACATACATACCAAAAGAGTTATGTTTCATCTTCCAACATGCTCCTTTCCACCAAATATAATGTCATCATATTTTCCACCAAATATAAAGTAAACATATGTAACAATAAAAAACAATAAATAGAAAAACCAATAACACATATTAGCATATATACTTTACTTAGAAAATATTTTAAATATATTTAACTAAATATTAAATAATCAATAAGAAATAATAACATACCCAACCAGAGTTCCACATATTTAAGATTATCACTCTCTTTTTATTATACTTTTTTGGCACTTTTTGTAAACCAAACTTACATCACAAAGTTCTAAAACTTCCAAAATAACTACTCTCCATATTAAGCATACATGATCTAAATAATGTAAAATCTTATCTAAAATATTATCTAACAAATTTTGAAAGAGAAAAAATGTGTTCTTGGTAACCAATTTTAGTGTTCAGAGTTAGATAATACCTTGAAAATAAATATAGTTGTGTATGCAGAAAGTTCACAAATCTCTATATTAAACAATTATTCCAATAAAATACTTATCTCCTCATGGATAAAGTCGCATATCCTTCAGGTGAAGTTCTCATGTGAGGTGACCTTATTTACTCAACAATAAAATATTTATCTCCTCTTCTGCAGTGGAATATATATTCTCATATAATCAAATGCCCTCAAATGCCTTTTCAAATTAAAGGACTCATAAATTTCCCTATTAAGCCATTCTTCCAAGAAATTACTTATATCTATGAAATTTAACAAATCTCCATTTTAAAAACCATTCTTCCAGAAAATATGTATCTCCTCTTTCTGGGTTGGAATATATGTTCTCATATAATCTTTCATGTACATGCAAAAAACACAAATCTACACATATATTAAGTAATTTTTCAAAAACCATTTAAATATTTTATCTTTCTACATGGGATGCATTCATATTACATATCATCAAATGCCTTTTAAATATGCCTTCGTATTGATCTAAACATAAGTTATATCATGCACGCAGATAGCTTATTTGTAAATCTACAAATGTTGGTTTTTGTGGTTAGTAAGCAATCAATTAAGAGTTTGACAATACCCCAAGAAGGAATTCACTATTTTGTATGCAAAAAACACAAATATCCATATTATTCCATTTTTTCACAAGAATTAAAGGGAAGCAATCGAATAAAATTTAGAAAATTCCCCTTTTCTGTGGGATAGAGTCTGTTATCAAATAATCAAATGCTCAAGTTCAAAATTAGGTCTTCATCATGATCTAAACATAAATAAGATTGAATGTACAATTTTATACGACGATAAACTTATATAGGAGTTCTATATATTTCAAAATAATTGATCAAAGTGTTGAAAAGTTATATAGACATTAGTTGAGTAACCCTATGAATAGGAAAGGCTAAAATAAAAAGTTGATCAAACAGAAATTTGAAAAAAGTAAAAAAAATAAGCATATTCAACAAAAATACTCTTGAACACTTATATATAAAAGGCCCAACATAAAATAAAATTAAAACTCACTGATGTGCAATGAACATACATTTAAGAATCAACATGAATATACACATCCTTTCTAGGTATGGAGGCTTCCTCCTTAATCCCAATCTCCCGCACTCCCTTCTCCAAATTTTGTTCAAACACACTTTGAGGCACTCTCTTCTTCATATTTCCCTATAACACATTTCAAATTTGTACATTTGAAAGTTAAATTTAAATACTTTTAACACATTAAATTGTAGTTTTAAATTTTGAATCATGTAATACATGTGATGTGCCAACCTAAATATAATAAATTATGCCCACCATACCCTAATATTCAATAAATTATATATTGTTTAAGACATTTTAATTTTAAATTAATAATTTAAATGACATTGCAATTGTAATATATAACTAGATTTGTTTTCAACATGCAATGATACCTGTGAACTCCCACCCTCTTCAAACTCTCTCAATGATAATTAGGACAATCCTTTCGAGGTAGTCAGAGCCAGAATAGGGATCTATGAACAACACAACTAAGAACTAAATCTAGGATTCAGTGTGTTCACATTTATACAAAAACATAAATCTCATGTTGTTGATTATTCAAAATATTGGAGATTGGACAACTAAAGTGCTCATATGTGGATATTAGAAACGCATACTTGATTCAATCCATCCAAATTTAAATTTGTGTAATCAAGTCCCCTATTTAATGGAGATTCATTTAACATATGACCAAACTATAATTAATGACGATAACTCAATTATTTCTAAGTATACAATGATATGTATCTTGATCTAGAACTACAAGTAAACTATCCTCGAATGCATAAAATTTTTACTAACTATAACACATACTAATTCGATGTTTGGTTCATCATTTTGAATGAAGACCTTCCAACCATTACGAAAAAAAATTGCATACTCCTTAATATATTCTACTGACATGGTATATATCTCCCCATCTGTTTTGTAAACAAAATTGGCTCGAGAATTGACTTCCTCTCTCTGACAGTTCAAACCAACATCAACAACATAAAAACACGATTCCAAACTTTCCTCAATTGCATTCTTCTCCTCCTTTCCAACCTCTGATGTAGCTCACAACTTTGAATGTGAGGAAAATGTACTTGTTGGACAAGATACTAAATGTTACGTAGGCCTTTGCAATGTTGCATTTCAATATGCCCCTTTCTGATCATATGTTCCTCCTTTACCAACCCCATAATAATTGGATGATGGAATGGTATAATCATGGTGTATGTCCATGAAAGATCCACATAAAAGTGTCTATCAAAGTAATGTAAAACCTCATCATTCCATGACAACTTCTCATATGCTGCCAAAAATCTATAATAAAGATGTCCTGCTATGTTCGGGTGCTTAAAATATTGCGCCTTCAACATCTTTCGATTTGGCCCCTCTTTGAAATTGAACATAGAAATTGCATCTTCTTTTGAAACTCTACTTTTTACTATGTCCCATTTATCAAGTCCCATGAGTTCTAACTTTCGTCTCCTCATCAAATCAATAAAACTTTCAGTCATTAGCCCCATATTTTGATATGCATCCATAAAGTTATGCAATGAATGAAAAACAATCTCCAAGCATTTCTTACTCTCTCGAGGGATATCCAAGATCCTCAAATGTTTTTTCAGCCTACTTTTAACACCTGGGCATCGCTCGAGGGTCATTGTTTTAGAAACCCCTTCCCAAGTAAGCTCATCACCAACATCCGAGGTATAGGTGGACGTAGGCATGTAATATTTTGTTTCTGGATAACGCCCCCTGAATCCACCTTCACCCTCTTCACCAACATTGCAATCTTCATGATACCCACTCTCTCTTTCATTATCTTCCCTCACATTGAACTCATCGTCTACACATACACATCTGAAAGTAATTACAACTTTTAACAAAAACATATTTTAACATAAAAAATTAAAAAAACATATATAAAACATATATATATATATATATATATATACGAAAAAGCATAAAAAAAAATTAAAAAAAAATCAAATATATTTTCTTGTCATGATTATTCCCTATATTCTCCGGTGTTGGAGTATTAATGTACAACCTATATAACAAAGCTACATCCATAGCACTATTTTGAGCACATTCTCGAGATGATATATTCATAGATTCATTTGATAATATCCTCATTTTACTATATTGTCATTGGTCACTCATAGTCTTAGTCAAAGAAGGGGTTCCTCTTCTTCCTTCAATGGATAGCCTGGAGCATTTGCAAGGAATTTTTGGAGACTCTTGTCTGAACATCTTGCCTTGATATCTATCCTTTGAAAATTTATGAATATGAAAGTTCATAAGTTGTGTAAACATAAATAAGAAATATTAAATTTATATAACAACTTAAAAGCATTTAATCATTTATAACAACTTCAAAGCATCAAAGACATATATTGAAAAAAATAGAACAACTATATTTTTACTATGATGCTATATATAATGAACATGAAAATATTTAAATATAAACAAAATGTAACATGTAGAAGATAATCTATATCTATGTAAATTGTATAAGGAATTTTTTAAGATAATCTATGTGTAACATGTTAAAATTTAAGGGAAAAAAATATAGCTAGATAAAAAAGAAATATTTATTTTAATTTCTAAACATTAGCTACTTGTATGTTACAATCAAGAAGACATTAAAACTTTTGATCCATAATCTAGTAGCCTAAAAACAATCACTGACAAAATATTTACTTAAAACTAAAACAAGAAACAATATTACCTGGTATGTTGTTTCTATCCTCTTAGATATATGCTCAGAAAAATATTCAAGGGATCATTGATCAAACCCTTAGGGCAGATCTCATCATGACGCTTAGAACGAATTGCCAAGAAGAACTTTTAGGGTAAAATATCAAAAGACTAACCGACAACATAGACAAGTGGCACCAGTAATAGAAGAGGACAATGGAAACATACACATGGTGGCATTATCAAAGAGATGAGGAGGGTGACACCAACAAAAAAATGAAGAGGGAAACACCAGAAAGGAAAAATAGAATCCCCAAACAACAACTAAGAAGATATCTACAACAATATGGAAAAGACTCTTAGGGGTCAGCGATAACAAGATGTTGTAGAGGTAAGCTCACAGTGGATTAATACACCAAGAAAAAGTATCCTAGAGGGGTCAAAACCACTCAATTAAATAATTAAATAATTTTAACAAATAATATTTTATAACATAAAATATTAATTGTTAAATCTTAAGAATCAACAAGAAAAATAGAAGTCAGGGAGAGGGGATCCAAAGTCAAGGTTACTAAATTTCTTTAGGAAGAAGCAAATAACAAAACCAAAAAACCACACAACAATTAAAGGGGTGTAACTCAAGCAAGGGCGGTTTCAAGAAAAAATCAACAATTAGCGTCTTCCAAAGTTAAGGCGAATAACTTTATTTAGGTAGAAGTAAAGAAAAAAACAAAAAACCCACAAAAAAATTAAAGGGGGCGTAACTCAATCAAGGGTGATTTCAAGACAAAGACAATAATTAAGTTCTTCTTTAATGGCAGAATGTCCACATGATTATCATGATATTTACTTATAAGATTTTATCATCCCAACATACGAGGAAGATCACTGATGTGATCATGCCATTATTAAATACTCCTAGATCTCATGGACCATCTTGGGAGATAAGAGGGTCACACATTATCTTGGCTCAGTACTTAACCAAGAAACAAAATAAACTAAAAACCAAAAACCCACACAAAAATTAACTATATGAGTTGTTTCTACATTTTTCATAGACAAATATATAGAAAAATGAAAGTAAGAGAATCATTTTGAAGTCATTCAAGCAATTAATACACAATCTTACACATATTCGGGCCTATCCCTGTACATGGACAAGGCCTAATTCGGCCCTATCAATCTCCTAAAACACAAAATGTAAATAAATAGAAAAAAATATTTAATCGAGAAAGGGAGATATTTACTTGAACCAACGTAAACGAACTTGAGTCTGCACCTATACATGGATAGGGCCGAATTTGGGCATGTCCCTATATAGGGACAAGCCATGATTTGGCCCTATCCATGTATAGGTAAAGGCCTGAATTCTGCCCTGTACATGTATAGGGAGAGGCCCAAATTTGGCCTTGTCCCTGTACATGGATAGGGTTGAATTCAGGAAAATCCTTATAGATGGACAGGCCCAAATTCATGCTTGTCCCTATACAGGGATAGGCCCGAATTTGGCCCTGTCAATGTACAGGGACATGCCTGAATTCTTTAAAGTATTGATGAAATATTAAAGAATAAAATGAAATAGTCTAACAATATTTGTTTATCGATGTAACATCCCGCTCATGCGCACTGATCGAACTTATTCTTTGAGGACACTTTCTCACAAGTGATCGCCCTGTCAATGTACAGGGACATACCTGAATTCTTTAAAGTATTGATGAAATATTAAAGAATAAAATGAAATAGTCTAACAATATTTGTTTATCGATTTAACATCCCGCTCATGCGCACTGATCGAACTTATTCTTTGAGGACATTTTCTCACAAGTGATCTAGATTTTATGTTATTAAAACATTTATTTTGATTATGAGGCATTATGGGTTGATGACATGTTGTTTTACTGCATTGACATAGACAGGTTCTATTGACTCAGTTTTACTGAGTGTGCAGGATTTTGGACCTCGAGGATACAGAGGCATCGATTGAATCCCTTGGACTCTAGATCGAGTCGGGGAGTGTGCCATTGGGGTTTGATGGTTTTACTGTGATATTAATGCATCTTATTAGATGATATGATATGGATATATTCTGATATGATTCATTTATGATGCAGGCTTATGATAGCTTGTCGACTAGACTCACATGTGGAGTAAATGGGTCATGCACAACTACCAGAGATGTTGAGGGAGAGGTGTGGATAGGAGCCCTGCCACAACCTACTAGAACTCCTGCCATGGCTCAAACTATAGGTCAACGTTTACCTAATTCGAGAGGACCCACGATGCCGTGAGGGTGGACTGTGACCATCATTCACGATGATTCTAAGGGGTGCACAATAAGGCTGGGGCCTTATTCATTAGAGGCCCTTAGTCTCCCACAAGCTCACCTGGCAGAGTATTGACTCCAGAGGTTTTTATGTCTACCAAGTTAGTCAAGAGGTGAGAGGCACCCTTGGAGCACGTGGTGCGTCGTGAAGGGCACATCACACAAGGAAAATGGAAAGAGGTGAGTGGCACCCTTGGAGCACGTAGTGCATCCTGAAGGGCATGTCGTGCAAGGGAAACAAATTAAGGTGAGTGGCACCCTTGGAGCACCCAATGCATCTTGAAGGGCACGTTGCATTGTGATGATAAATGAATGAACCTAGATGGCCTTAGGATGAATAACGTGTTAATAATTTTTAAAAACAAATTCCCTAATAAAATGTCGCCTAGTACGAAAATTTAAGGTCTAAGTCTAAATTATGCTAGTGGTAAAATTTTATCTATCTTTTTTAAAATAAAAATAAAAATAAAAAAAAACATCAATAATAATTATACTCTTCATTAAATATTGTAATAATAAGGGGGTAAGCAATTTAAATTATTCATAAAAATATTTTAGAGTAAAATTTAAAAAAAGAAAGGGAAATAATTGTTTTATTATTTATGATAATTTAAAATTATTAACTAAAAAGGGAAAAAGGAAAAAGGGGGTTAATTTCTACACCTGCCAATTTGAATCCTAAATGAAAAGGGGAAAGAGGGAAATCTAAAATATATAGGAAACTAGGAAAAGATGGAAACTTAAGAAGAAAAGTGAAACCCAAGGGAAAAAGCAGAAAGTCAAACTTAGTAAGGTATCTACCATTAAGAACTTTCTAATTTAAAACTAAACTAGCAAATTGATAATGGGGAAAGTCATTAAAATTTGTAGGAGAATTTGGGGACAACTAGGAGCGATTTTAGGAGTGACTCTAGGTGGGTGAGGGAAATAAGAGAATTTAATTAATTAAAGAAATTAATTTGTGGAGGAATGAAGGGGATGAGTGACACTTGTACTAAGAGGAATTTTTAGGATTTAATTTTTAAAAACTTAATTAAATGAGATTTTAGGAAAGTAAGGGACTTCAAAACTCTATATAATGAAGGGAGGATAAGGATGAAGGATCGCTTTTGTTTTTGTATCATTACGCTACAAAAATCTCTATTTGACTGACTTAGCTTGTGGGAGTTGGGATACCCATCTCGGTGAAGAGTGGTATCTCGGCCTTGCGAGGCGAGCTGAGAGCTAGCTGAATCTATGGATAGTGTGTATGGCCCCTTTACGGCTCGGGGAGCTAAGGGGGAAGAAGAGTACCCCAGCATTGGATGCAAGGTACCAGTCAAGTCTTGCCAGTCGGAAACTTGGAGTTGCACAGAGTGCGCAGACGTCACTCAGAGTGGGTGATCATGCAACGGTATGCTCTCTTTATTTTTGTATGGTAGAGCGTTGTAGGATTTATGCTTGAATCTGCATGTTTAAAAGAGTAAGTAAATTGATTTTTTATATTGATGAATGAATTTCTTTCATAAGCCTAGCCTGATGATTGATTGACTCCCATGGGCTTTGATTCCTGACATGTCTTGACCGCCGTGGGTGCATTGATTTGTGAAGTTTGTGGTTATTTCTCCCTTCGTCCCTAGCTCATCAATATGCACCTGAGCAGTCGTCCAGGAGCCTGATCTACTGTCGTTGCTTCGGCATTAATAGACCTATGGATGTCAACACCCTGTGTTTCTATGCAAGGATGATGAGCAAAGGACGAACCTATCAACTGTCTACCTCTGTTGTTGTCCTTGGCTGGTTGGATCCTTTTGGTTCTCCTACTATTGTCTGCATTTTGTATTTGTATTCTGGCAATGGAAAAACTAATCGATTCATGTTTGCATTTTGTATTGGTACTTTGGCAATGGAAAAATGAATTGATTCATGTCTGGATTTTGTATTTGTATTCTGGCAATGGAAAAATGAATTGATTCATGTCTACATTTTGTATTGGTATTCTGGCAATGGAAAAACGAAATGATTCATGTCTGCATTTTGTCATTGTATTCTAGTAATGGAAAAATGAATTGATTCATGTCTACATTTTGTATTGGTATTCAGGCAATGGAAAAATGAATTGATTCATGTTTGCATTTGGTATTGGTATCCTGGAAATGGAAAAACGTTTTTTCTTTTAAATGTTGCCAGAGATTGTTTTTTTAAATGCCCACGTTTTTGCTTTCAAATGAGACTGAGTTTGTTGTTCTAAATGCCCATGTTTTTACTTTCAAATGAGACTGAGTTTGCTATTCTAAATGCCCATGTTTTCCCTTCAAATAAGACCGAGATTGATGTTTTAATTGCCCACGTTTTTTCTTTCAGATGAGACTGAGTTTACTTTTTCAATTGCCCATGATTTTTCTTTCAAATGAGACAGAGATTTGTAGTTTAAAATGCCCACGTTTTTTCTTCCAAATGAGTCTGATTTTTCCCTTTAAAATGCCCACATTTTTTTATTTCAAATAAGACTGAGTTTTCCATTTAAAATGCCCACGTTTTTTCCTTCAAATCTGACAGAGATTTCCATTTAAAATGCCCACGTTTTTGCTTGGAAATGAGATTAAGTTTTCTATTTTAAATGCCCACATTTTTGCTTCCAAATGAGACTGAGATTGCCATTTTAAATGCCCACATTTTTTCTTTCAAACAATGGACTGAGTTTTTGTTAAATACCCACGATTTTCCATTAATTGGTAGCTTGTGCTTGCTGAGGTATGGCACAATGATTCGCCATTAACTGGGACTGTGTTTTGCTGCTGGTGTGACCACATTTTTCCCATTTAAATGGTTGACTGCGGTTACTAGATTGGACACCATTTTGCCTTAAATGTTGTCTGCGTTTTACTATTAATTACCATCTTAATTGCAATGATAAAAGCTATATTATTGCCTTATTAATTGCCATGTTATTTTCTACCATGAATTAGTCATCAAGAGATTTCTTCTTTTGATTAATTGCAACAACTAGTTAAATGGTTAAATAGTATGAAATCACCTTGTTATTGAGATATTAATTGTTATGTTAACAGTCATGTAATTGCCTTTTTACTGTAATATTAATTGTTATGTTAATCAACATGTTAATTGCCTTGTTATTGATTTATTACTTGTTATTATAACAACCATGTAAATGGCCTTGTCATTGCTAATTTAATCGTTAGGTAACTGCTATGTTAATTGCCTTATTATATTGCGACAACGATGTTAGTAGTTAGCAGTTTCCTTCTCAATGATAATAGACAACTATTATTATTGGTTCGGTCAATATAGCTAGACTACACGTTGAGATTAAGTTGTTCATAGGTGTTATAATAGTAGCATCCTACATTAAGGTTGTTAATATTGTTATTCAAGTTAATGGATAGTTAGATGGAGATTTTGGATTAATGTATAATTGCCCAATTAGGTTTTATTAATGATTAAAATTAGGTTGGTGAGTAAAGACTAGATTGCCAATTTTAGACTTGCTAAATTGATTATAATGGAGGTTAGATGGTATTTATAATTATAGTTTAAATATTGCTTACTTAGACTTGCAAGATTGATTGTATTAACGTTAAATTAGCGGGTGCATTATTGACTAATTGTAACTTTGACGTGCCCTGTTTAGAATGGAACCCATGTTAAAATAGATTGTATTTATTGACTGGTTTAGACTGGGTGATTGGTTGGGTTGGGGACGATGTCATCTATTGGCTTGCGTCGTCCCTTGTCTTCTTCCTCTGGAGTTTCGTCGACCTGTTGTTGGGGTATGGGTGTGGTTTTTCTTATCAGTATTCGGTTCCTAGTGCATCAGTTTGTCTAGAGTCCTCGGTTCAAATAGCTTATGTTGCTCCAAGGTTATTGATGTGTCTATCACCTGGGAACGACATGACTCCCAATGATAGGATCATGGCACGCCCTATGGGATAGTGGTGAGCGAGAACTTGGACGGAGTTAGTGCGTTCTGTGTGAGTGTTGTCAAGCATTGCCAGTTGTTTTATGGCACATGGGTTGAATGCCTTTAGGCATTGGGTTCATGCACCTAGAGGTTCTAGTCCTTGTTGTTTGGATGTTGTGTCGGGATGGGGATGTTGTCCCTTAGCTTGTAGGCATGGTCATTTTGTGTCGGGCGAGTAGTCGTTCCTCCTTGTTGTTCTATGCTTGATTCACCTAGTTTCCCTTGTGTTAGGGAGTGGAGTCATAGTTTCCCATTTGCCTGGAATGCGTTCTTGTGTTCATCGACAATGGTTTGGTTAACTATCATGGTCTTCACCTTTCATCCAAACACAAAAAAATAAAAAATAAAAAAATTGCACTGTTGTTTGCTTGTATTCATAACGAAGAGGGGTCATGACATATGGTATTAGATTAGGTTTAACCCTGCGACTGTGGATCGCCAAGATTTCCACTATAGTAAACTCGTGAGTATTAACCCTTGTGTTAAGTAAAACTTTAAAGTGTCCTCTTGGAGATCTCATTTAGAGGGCGCCCCTGAGGGTCCCCAACGCGCAATAGCTAGTACTGTTAGCATCCTCTGAGATCTCAAGAGAGATGAGTTCTATCATCCACGATTGTCACAGAAATTGGTGTCGTCAAATCATAGTTGTAGATCAAGGCATGTGCTTCACACTTCACATTTACGACCTCCAACATGAAGGTCTACATGGTGGTGTTTCGACTGAAGGGGAGTGCTCTTTTATGGAAGAAGATGCTCCTACCCCTTTTGAACATGGTTGTTGGCGACGTGTCATGGGAACTATTCCAGGGATGGTTCCAGGAGAGGTATGTTTCTAAGGAATTCATTGAGCGTCATCTCAATGAGTTCGACGTCTTGTGATGAGATAGCCACATGGTGCCCGAGTACGAGGCCTGTTTTGGAGTTGCTTCAATATACTCTGCACCAATTTACCCAGAAACTTAAGGTCAAGAAGTTCGAGTTTGGCCTTATTGTTAGAATTCATCTTCTACCTCGGGTACCAGGAGTATTGGACCGAAGAAGAGGTGTTGGACGTGTGGGGAGCCACACTACCAGTGTGACTGCCCAGTGGAGAGGACTAGAGCATCTAGATTAGCTAGATCCCCTACCATGGGAGAAATGGGCAAGGCCCATCAGATTTATGGAATGGTGAATAACCGCCAGGCAGAGCACCAGTCGAATGTGCTCGAGACATCGGGTACCATTGTTGAACAAACCCTTAGTATTTTGATAGATCTTGGTGCTACCGAGAGTTTCATATTGGGTGCAGCGCTAAAAAGGATTAAGGTAAGGGAAGTCAAACAAGATGATTTTAGCTTCTTAGAGATGGCTTCGGGAGCCAAACAGAAGGTTGGAGGAAAGGTTACGGGATGTACCCTTAACCTGGGAGAGTTTGTCACTAGGTCCAACCTATATGTCATGATCTTAGAATCTTATGACGTCGTGATTGGTATGGATTGGTTGGAATCGCATGAGGCGATACTCAACTGTAAGACAAAATGGTTGAGCTTGGTCGATGATGAGGGACAAAGACGAGTGATTGCAGGTCAGAACTAGGGAGTTTCCCTAAGGTTCATCTCTTCCTTACAACTTCGGAAGAGCATGTGCAAGGGGTGCAATCTTTATGCGATCCTTCTGTTGGTGAGACAGTTTGATGATGTATTTTCGAAGGAGTTACCTAGGATGTTGTTGAAGAGGAAACTGGAGTTTACCATAGACCTAAAACTGGGGACTAAACCGATAGCTAAAACACGTTATCAGATGTCAATCCCAGAGTTACAATAGTTGAGAATGAAGCTGAAGGAATTGTTGGACCTGGGACTGATACATCCAAGTGTGTCACCATGGGGTGTGTCTATTATTTTCATACGAAGGAAGGATGGGTTGTGGAGGCTCTGCATTAACTACCATAAATTGAACAAGGCCATGATCAAGAATTAATATCTGTTTTCGAGGATTGATGATCTGTTCGATCAGATGAAGGGTGCAACGGTGTTCTCAAAGATCGTTTTGCGATTAGGGTATCACCAATTATGGATCAAGGAGGATGATGTTCATAAGACCGCCTTTAAGATGAGGTTTGGACATTACGAGTTTACTCTTTTACTATTTGGACTGACAAACGCCCCATGTGTATTTATGAGTTTGATGAATGGGGTGTTCTGTGAGTACTTGGACAAGTTCATCCAAGTATTCATTGACAATATTTTGATTTACTCTTGGATGATGGAGAAGCATAACGAGCACCTACGCTTGGTACTACAGTGCTTGCGAGAGAACAAATTGTATGGGAAGTTGTCCAAATGTTCATTTTATCAATCGAAGATTCACTACTTAGGGCATGTCATCTTCGGTGAAGGCATCATCATCAATCTAGCCAAGGTCGAGGCTATTATGGAATGGCCTATGTCGACGAGTGTCTCGGAAGTGCATAGCTTCATGGGTTCAGTAGGATACTATCGACGATTTGTCGAGGTATTTTCAAAGATAGAAAATACGATCATGGAATTGCAGAAGAAAAACAATAAGTTTGTTTGGACTGAGAAATGCGCGGAAGCATTTCGGAGGCTCAAGGAGTTGTTGAAAACAACACCGACACTAAAGGTCCCTAGCATGGAAACGGAATTCTTGGTATGCACTGACACATCCAAGGAAGGCTTAGGAATATTCTTGATGAAAAATGGATGAGTGATCGCTTACATCTCGAGAAAACTGAGAAGGTATGAGGAGAACTACGTGATGCACTATTTGGAGTTGTTAGCCATCGTATATGCGTTGAAGGTTTGGAGACACTACCTTGTTGGATGAAAATTCATACTACTGACCACTTTGGACTACAACACATCTTTACAGAAGGCGACCTAAACGCATGACAATGACATTGGTTGGAATTGCTTAGTGAGTGGGACTTCAAGATTAATTACATAAAAGAAATAGTGAACCAAGTGGCAGATGCATTGAGTCAGAGACCATGCATATTTTCGGTGCTGCCTCTTCAGATGAATATACATGAAAAGATTCTAACTTTATAGTGTGATGATGACTGGTACAATGAGGTTTAGGGTTTTATTGGACAAAACACAATGATGGTATCTAGATTTGAAGTATTTTCATTTGATAGCGATGGTTAATTGAGGTTTAAAAATGGGATTTACATACCGCCGAAGGACAAGTTGAGGATGTTGATCCTAAGCGAGGCTCATAGAGCCGTCTACATGGCTCACCCGGGAGTCACGAAGATGAGGGTAGACCTTAAACACTTATTCTTATGGAAGGGATTGAAGGCAAACATAGTCAACTATGTGGCCAAATATCTAGAATGTCAGTAGGTAAAGGTTGAACATAAACACCCGATAGGATTACTACAACCACATGCTATTTTGGAATCGAAATTGGAGGTTATTTTGATGGATTTTATTGTTGGATTTCCACTGACGGCAAGGAGACATGACTCAATTTTCGTAGTAGTAGACACTTTGATGAAGAGTGCTCACTTTATTTTTGTGTGTACGACGTATCAGGCACCTAACATAGCTAGAGTTTTCATTCGTGAGATTGTGAGGCTACATGGTGTGCCTAAGAGGATTATATCCGATCAAGGATCAATGTTTACTGGATGATTTTGGATGAGTTTCCAAGAGGCCTTGGGAACCCAACTTAACTTCAGTACGATGTATCACCCAGAGACCGATAGGAAGACCAAACGAACGAACCATACCTTGGAAGACATGTTTCCCATGTACGTGATGGACCAAAAAAAGAATTGGGAAGAATTCTTGCCACTAGTGGAGTTCGCTTACAACAACAATTACCAAAGCACCATTAAGATGGCGCTTTTTGAGTTTCTTTACGGGCAACCTTGTCAAACGCCTTTGAGTTGGGATCGGCTTGAGGATAGGGTCCTAGTGGGACCAGAAGCAATCCAAGAAATGGAAGAGCAAATGAAAACAATAAGACAGGGGATTAAAGAAGCACAAGATCAACAAAAGCATTATGTCGATGCACACTATGTCGACCATAGTTACGAGGTTGATGATCGAGTCTTCTTGCGGGTTAAACCACATAAGAGTTTGATCAAGTTTGGAAAGGGAGCTAAAATCTCTCCTAGGTTCATGGGACCCTTCAAGATTGTGGAGACAATGGGGCCCATGGCCTATCGACTAGACTTGTCTGATTCCTTGAGGCATATGCACGATGTTTTTCACGTATCTATTTTGAGACATTATATTAGTGATCCTATGCATGTTATTGACATGAGTTCCTTGCAAGTATCGGATGAGGGGATGCTTATGGTTGCGCCGATCCTCATCTTGGATCATCACATTTGATAGCTACGACGTAGAACAATAGAATAGGTCAAGGTCCAGTGGGACAACTATAGTCCACACTCAGTGACCTGGGAGGACACATATGATATGCGCCAACAATTTCCATTTTTGTTTGATAGATAGACTTATGATACTATGATACACTTTATTTCAATTTTTTTACTGTAAAACTTCGGGACAAAGTTTAGACCAAGAGGGGGTGTATGTAACATCCTGCTCATGCGCACTAAGTGAACTTATTCTTTGAGGAAACTTGCTTGCAAGTGATCAAGATTTTATGTTATTAAAACATTAATTTTGATTATGAGGAGTTATGGGTTGATGACATGTTGTTTTACTGCATTGACATAGACAGGTGTTATTGACTCAGTTTTACTGAGTGTGCAGGATTTTGAACCTCAAGGATGCAGAGTCATCGATGGAACCCCTTGGACTTCGGATCGAATCGGGGAGTGTACCATTGGTGTTTGATGGTTTTACTGTGATATTAATGCATCTGATTAGATGATATGATATGGATATATTCTGACAAGATTCGTTGATGATGCAGACTGATGATAGCTTTCCGACCAGACTCACATGTGGAGTAAAGGGGTCATGCACGACTACCAGATATGTTGAGGGAGAGGCGTGGACAACAGCCTTTCCATGGCCTACTACCACTCCCATCATGGCTCGAACTATAGGTTAACATTTACCTAGTTTGAGAGGACCCACGATGCCATGAGGGCGGACTGCAACAGTCGCTCACAATGATTCTAAGGGGTGCGCAATAAGGCAAGGGCCTTATTCCTTAGAGGCCCTTAGTCCCCCACAAGTTCACCTAGCGGATTATTGACTCCAAGGGTTTTTTATGTCTACCAAGTCAGTAAAGAGGTGAGTGGCAAACTTGGAGCACATGGTGCGTCCTGAAGGGCACGTCGCATAAGAAAAATGGAAAGAGGTGAGTGACACCCTTGGAGGACGTAGTGTGTCCTAAAGGGCACGTTATGCAAGGGAAGCAAATTAAGGCAAGTGGCACCCTTGGAGCACCCAGTGCGTCATGAAGGGAACGTTGCGTTGTGATGATAAATGAATGAACCTAGATGGCCTTAGGATGAATAACATTTTAAGAATTTTTAAAAACAAATTCCCTAATAAAATGTCGCCCAGTATGAAAATTTAAGGTCTAAGTCTAAATTATGCTAGTGGTAAAATTTTATCTATCTATTTAAAAATAAAAATTAAAATTAAAAACAACATAAATAATAATTATACTCTTCGTTAAATATTCTAATAATAAGGGGGTAAGAAATTTAAATGATTCATAAAAATATGTTAGGGTAAAATTAAAAAAACAAAAAGGGAAATAATTGTTTCACTATTTATGATAATTTAAAATTATTAACTAAAAAGGGAAAAAGGAAAAAGGGGGTTAATTTCTACACCTGCCAATTTGAGTCCTAAATGAAAAGGGGAAAGAGGGAAATCTAAAATATTTAGGAAACTAGGAAAAGAGGAAAACATAAGAAGAAAAGGGAAACCCAAGGGAAAAACAAGAAATTCAAACTTAGTAAGGTATCTACCATTAAGAACTTTCTAATTTAAAACTGAACTAGCAAATTGATAATGGGGAAAGTCATTAAAACCTGTAAGAGAATTTGGGGACACTTAGGAGCGATTCTAGGAGTGACTCTAGGTGGGTGAGGGAAATGAGGGAATTTAATTAATTAAAGAAATTAATTTGTGGAGGAATGAAGGGGATGGGTGACACTTGTATGTGGAGGAATTTTTAAGATTTAATTTTTAAAAACTTAATTAAATGAGATTTTAGGAAAGTAAGGGACTTCGAAACTCTATATAATGAAGAGAGGAGAAGGATGAAGGATCAATTTTGTTTGCGTAACGTTACGCTACATAAATATCAACTTGAATGACTTAGCTTGTGGGAGTCGAGATACCCAGCTCGGTGAGGAGTGGTAGCTCAGCCTTGCGAGGCGAGCTAGGAGCTAGTTGAACTTATGGATAGTGTGTGTGTCCCCTTCGCGTCTCAGGGAACTAAGGGGGAAGAAGAGTACCCCTAGCATTGGCTATGAGGTACTGGTGAAGTCTCGTCGGTTGGCAAGCGGGAGTTGCACGGAGCGCGCAGACGTAACTCAGAGTGGGCGATCAGGCAATGATACGCTCTCTTTATTTTTGTATGGTAGATTGTTGTAGGATTTATGCTTGGATATTCATGTTTAATGGATTAAGTAAACTAATTGTTTAGATTGATGACTGAATTTCTTTCATAAGCCTAGCCTGATGATTGATTGACTCCCATGGAATTCGATTCCCAGCATCTCTTGACCACCTTGGTTGTATTGATTTGTGAAGTTTGTGGTTATTTATCCCTTCGTCCCTAGCTCACCAGTCTGTGCCTGAGAAGTCAGCCAAGAGCCTGATCTACGATCATCGCTTCGGCATTAAAAGACCTATGGATATCAACACCCTTCTTTTCTGTGCGAGGATGATGAGCAAAGGACGAACCTATTAGCCGTCTACCTCTGTTGTTGTCCCTGGCTGGTTGGATCCTTTCGGTTCTCTTACTGTTGTCTCCATTTAGTATTTGTATTTTGGAAATGGAAAAACAAATTGATTCATGTATTCATTTTGTATTGGTACTCTGGAAATGGAAAAACAAATTGATTCATGTGTGCATTTTGTATTTGTATTCTGGCAATGGAAAAACGAAGTGATTCATGTCAGCATTTTGTATTGGTATTTGGGCAATGGAAAAATGAATTGATTCATGTTTGCATTTGGTATTGGTATCCTCAAAATGGAAAAACGTTTTTGCTTTTAAATGTTGCGAGAGATTGCCATATTAAATGCCCACATTTTTTCTTTCAAATGAGACTGAGTTTGTTGTTCTAAATGCCCACGTTTTTTCTTTTAAATGAGACTGAGTTTGTTGTTCTAAATGCCCATGTTTTTCCTTCAAATGAGACCGAGATTGTTGTTTTAATTGCCCATGTTTTTGCTTTCAGATGAGACTGAGTTTACTGTTTTAATTTCCCACATTTTTTCTTTCAAATGAGACAGATATTTGCCATTTAAAATGCCCATGTTTTTTCTTCCAAATGAGTCTGAGTTTTCCATTTAAAATGCCCACGTTTTTTCTTTCAAATGATACTGAGTTTGCCGTTTAAAATGCCCATGTTTTTTATTTCAAATGAGAGAGAGATTGCCATTTAAAATGCCCACGTTTTTTCTTGCAAATGAGACTGAGTTTGTTGTTTTAAATGCCCACATTTTTGCTTCCAAATGAGACTGAGATTGCCATTTTAAATGCCCACATTTTTTCTTTCAAACGATGGACTGAGTTGTTGTTAAATACCCACAATTTTCTATTAATTGGTAGCCTGTTCTTGCTGAGGTATGGCACATAGATTTGCCATTAACCGAGACTGTTGTTTTCTGCTGGTGTGACCATGTTTTTCCCCTTTAAATGGTTGACTGCGATTGCTGGATTGGACACCATTTTGCCTTAAATGTTTCCTACGTTTTACTATTAATTAACATCTTAATTGCAATGATAAAATCTATATTATTGCCTTATTAATTGCCATGTTATTTACTACCGTGACTTAGTCATTAGCAGATTCCTTATTTTGATTAATTGTCGCAGCGAGTTAAATAGTTAAACAATATGAAATCACCTTCTTATTGAGCTATTAATTGTTATGTTAACAGTCATGTAACTGCCTTTTTACTGTTATATTAATTGTTATGTTAATCAACATGTTAATCGCCTTGTTATAGCTTTATTACTTGTTATGATAACATTCATGTAAATGGTCGTGTCATTGCTAATTTAATTGTTAGGTAACTTCTATGTTAATTGCCTTCTTATATTGAGACAATGATGTTAGTAGTTAGCAGTTTCCTTCTCAATGATAATAGACAGCTAGTATTATTGGTTCGGTCAGTATAACTATACTACACGTTGAGATTAAATTGTTCATAGGTGTTATCTTAGTAGCATCCTACATTAAGCTTGTTAATATTGTTATTCAAGTTAATGGATATTTGGATTGAGATTTTGGATTAATGTAGAATTGCCCAATTAGGTTGTATTAATGATTAAAATTAGGTTGGTGATTAAAGACTAGACTGCCAATTTTAGACTTGCTAAATTGATTATAATGGAGGTTAGATGGTATTTATAATTATATTTTAAATATTGCTTACTTAGACTTGCAAGATTGATTGTATTAACGTTAAATTAGTGGGTGCATTATTGACTAATTGTAACTTTGACGTGCCCCGTTTAGAATGGAACCCATGTTAAAATAGATTGTATTTATTGACTGGTTTAGACTGGGGGATTGGTTGGGTCGGGGACAATGTCGTGTATTGTCTTGCATCATCCCTTGTCTTCTTCCTTTGACGTTTCGTCGACCTGTTGTTGGGGTATGGGTGTGGTTTTTCTTATCGTTATTCGGTTCCTAGCGCATCAGTTTGTCTAGAGTCTTCGGTTCAGATAGCTTATGTTGCACCAAGGTTATTGATGTGTCTATCACCTGGGAACAACATGATTCCTAATGATAGGATCATGGCACGCCCTATGGGATAACGACGAGCGAGAACTTGACCGGAGTCGGTGTGTTCTGTGTGAGTTTTGTCAAGCATTGCCATTTGCTTTATGGCGCATGGGTTGAATGCCTTCAGGAATTGGGTTCGTGCACCTAGAGGTTCTAGTCCTTGTTGTTTGGATGTTTCGTCGGGATGGGGATGTTGTCCTTTAGCTTGTAGGTGTGGTCGTGTTGTGTCGGGCGAGTATTCATTCCTCCTTGTTGTTCTACACTTGACTCATCCAATTGCCCTCGTGTTAGTGAGTGGAGTCATAGTTGACCATTTGCCTAGAATGCATGCTTGTGTTCGTCGTCAGTGGTGTGGTTAACTATCATGGTCATCGCCTTTCTTCCAAACACACACACAAAAAAATAAAAATTGCACTCTTGTTTGCTTGTAGTCATAATGAAGAGGGGTCGTTACAATCGAGTTGTCTAATGTTTGTTGCCATTTTATCCAAGGTGGTAGTAGACTCATGCATATCAAATAGATGGTAGTTGGTAGATCCTATATTTAAAATAAAAAGAAACATCAATCCTAATTAACTTAAAGAATCTATTTTATGTAGAATCATATCACTGGAATCTTCTTTTTTGCAAAAATAAAATAAATTAGTTTAATATGAGGGTTTTGTCCATTTTTCTTAGCAATAGTGATGTATAATTTTAATGTAAAATTGGAAATTAAATATATGGACAGAGAAGAATTCAGCCATGTCCTTGTACATGGACATGACACAATTGGGTCTTCCCTAAGGTAAATCTATTTCCAAGGTTAAAAGCATGATTAAAGTGTTCAAGGACTCAAGTGAATTTTGATTTGCAATATGATTTATGTGTTTCCAATAAGGTATCTTTCAGATTAGAAATGAGGCACAATTCTAATGAAGGATATATATGACTGATATACTTAGACTTGTATCATATCTGAATTTATGTGATGTGTGAAGTAAGTTACTTTCGAATTTGCAAAGAAAGAATGAAGTTTAAGAAAAACTAAAGTATGGAATTAAAATTTAAAAGCTCAAATACAATCGGAAATATAATTTTTCTGCATCAAATATGAGTGAAAAATGAAGAAATTTATAAAGGAAATCAATAGAATATATTCTGGAGTGAAATGTCTGTGAAATGAGCTTAAAGTAAGATCTGAAAATTTGTTTTCCAGATATCAATTCATAAAATGTAAAATACAAATCGAAATCAATTTCCAGAGTACAAAAAAACTAAGTAAATGAGTCTACTTGGATTGGAAAATGATGTTTCTTAGAATCAAAACAAATCTAGAAATGAAATTTTCTACACTAAACCAGTTTCTCAAAATTGCAGTGAGTTTAAAACAAAAAAAAATGAATTCCAGAATGTTTAAAACTAATTTTATCCTACTTAAGATGCAAGTTGAAATTCTTAGGACAAATCTCTATGCTAAAAAATATATTTCTAAAGTAATTGAATGTTGAAAATGAACAAAATTATAAACATAACTCTAATTTGTAATTTCTAGAATGCATTAAATTTAATTTAATCTAGTGTATGATCAAAATTGAGGGTCCTAGATCACTATGAAAAGCTACCCTATCCCTATACATGGACAGGGCCGAATTTGGCCTTATCCATGCACAAGGATAGGACTGAATTTGACCCTGCCCCTGTGCATTAACAGGGTTGAATTCGTCCCTGTCCATGCATAGGGACATCCTTGAATTCAGCCCTGACTCTATGCATGGACAGGGCCAAATTCGGGCATGTCACTATGCATGGACAGGGTCTAATTTGGCCCTATCCATGCACAGGGACAAGCCCGAATTCATCCCTGTCCATGTATAGGGACAGGCCCAAATTTGGGCATGTCCCTATGCATGGACAAGGCCATATTCGACCCTATAAACCTACTTAAAGTAATCATTTTTAACCTGTACACTTGTAAATGTAAGTACAGAATAAAGAAGGGAATCTAGTTTTAAACTTTATACTTACATTCTATTCAATAAATATGTATATCTTGTAAAGAAGTGAGGCAAAATCAAATCCTATATATATGAAACTATACATAAAGAAGTGAGGGAAAAGAAAATCCTATATGTAAAGAAGTGAGGCAAAATCAAATCCTATACCTGCTAGGTTGATAGGGACAAATACAACCCTCTGCATGTACAGGGACAAGCTCGAATTTGGGCTTGTCCCTATACATGGACAATTCTCTTTCAATGTTTATGTTATGTAATTTGTTGTTTTTCCTTTAAGTATGGTGCATGAGGGTTGTTGGAAAATTATAAATGATACTATTAAAAATTGATAGCAGAGATAATACATATCAACTGAAAAAAATATATATACAAGGGAAAATTATGTATCATGTAATTACAATCTATGTACTTTATGAAATTATTAGTAGAAAGAAAAATATGTAAAGGAAAAATTGTTATATACAAGGTAAATTTATGTGTCATATAACTACAATCTATATACCTATGAAACTATTAGCAGAAAGAAAAAATATTTAAAGAAAAAATTTGTTATATAATTGTAAATCATCTGCTATCAACTTTGTACATTATCAGTTTTCAGAGATTCAACTTATAAACTATCATTGAGGTACCATTTCTACAATTATTTGTCTATTTACATAAGCATGTCTATTTCAATGTTTAAATAGAAAAATTATTATGGAATCAAATTGTCTTATGTCAAACTTTGAATATTTTATATATTTTTCAATCTGTCGAGATTTTGTCATGGTTTTTTAAGTTGTTGTTCAGTCCAAGACCGATCTTGCTTCAAATAGAGATATTTCTATTAAATTCTCAACTCCCATGTGTTGTTGGGAAAAACACCCTACGAACTAGCAAACTAGGGTCAGACTTGCATGCAAATTTTGACCGAATAGAAACTACTTTTTTACCTACAACCCAAGATTTAAACCCCTTTTTCATAGTAAATGCATGGAAAAGGACCACCAACCTTATTACTAGTGTTCGATGTAGATCCTCCATTGCTCTTCGATTACTTGCGTGTGTTGCTCCTTCCACAGATGACCTGCACTCAAGACAAATAACAACTATGCATGCATGCTACTTCTATACTCAAGGGTTAAAAATCAAGCATAAATTAATCAAACCATAGAAAATTCATGCATTGGGACGGGAAAAGTATTCTTTTTATTACTGAAAGTGAATCAACTTACAAAAAAGCTGAGACCAACCACCGCTCCTTGAACCTGATAGTGGGCTCCTTTTCTTCTGTCCTTCAACTACTTTGCATTAAATCTCCTTTGGCATGAGGAAAGGCTAAAGGGTTGGGACAATGGATTACGTAAATGGGCATAGTTTCTTCGCTATATTTTTTCTTCCTCCAAATGGTACCCCTACCCCTTCTTTTATAGGCTAGAAGGAGCTAGGGTTCTGGATGAACCCTCAGTCATGCATGGCTGGGAGTTTCAGTTAACTGACCCATAGCTTTTTGTTCCATCGGAAACTTTCCTTTTTTCGTGCTTTGTTAGGTACATGCGGGCTATTGTGAGTCAGACAGCGTACACACCCATGCAGTAATGGGCTAGGGTGCGTGGCCCTTGACACAAGAGGATTTTCAAATAGTTGTTCAGCAGAGTTTTGCCAAGGAAGGGATATGAGTTGGCCTGATGCTAGGTAAGCATGTGTGGTACAATTTAGGGTTATAACAGATGCCCCCTAATGTGTGAGGTCAGAAGAGCATCTGATGGCCGAAATACATTACCAATCTTTACTGATGCGTCGAACGATTGAGCCCGAGGATCAGGAACTAGGAGGTGTCATCTGCAAAATAACAAATGTCTCACCGAGGCTGGCATAATCGTGCTCGGGATAAAATAGAACCATGGCTACCAATCAAATACACTGTAGATCCATGTCAAATAACTATAAAGAGTAGCTGTGAATAATACACAGTGGAGCTACATCTCGAAATCAGAAAGATATACATATAGAGTATCTATCTTCCAGAAGTTGATCCAGCCTCATGGCTGGAATTCAGAGCTCGAGAAACAACTTCAAAATCTTCTTAAACTCGGATAGGAGTGTAATATGAGTGTACGACTGTACTACGCAGAGGTGTTCGACGGCTCGTCAGTTATGGACTTGATAATCTTGATGATCGGACTGAAGGCTTCAGTGATTTCGAACAAGGACTTGATTGGATGTTCAAGATGGCCAGGTATGCGGACAAGAGACATATTGCAGAGGGGCCAACTCAGGCTTAGTGAAAAACTTCCCTTGGACAATAGCATGACAAGTGATAAGACTCAGGTAGCATATATGTTAATCATAAGTCTACGAAGCAGGAGGCAACGCAAACTCTCCATATGTTTGGAAGAATAACCAAACTATGGAGGACACAACTCTATATAGCGATAAAATCTTCCTAAGGTCATACTACATCCCATAGTATGATGATCAAATGGACATATGTTCTTTATCCAAGGGTGACTCATTATGCTGCCAATAAAGAAAATACTTTTCCCATCCTCTTTTTGGGGTATATTTGATTTTTTTGTTCTTTTTGATAATTTTGGAAAAAGAATAAAGGAATATTATGTTACAATGGAGGAACGAGTACTGAAAACATATGAGCTCAAGGCACAAGGACAAGGCTGATGTTCTGGTAAAATGATACTCGGGGAAAATCCTCCAGCAGCCAAACGTGTTAAGACGCAGAAGCAAACTGTCACAAGGCTGGTGGATAAGGTATGGAAATGTGGTTGATACAAAACACAATGGTAACGTCCTTCGATGTAAGTTTAACGAACCCAGAGAAGGTAAGCTCGGTGGTTTTTCATATTTAGAGAGTCTGAAAAAGCATAAAAGGAGACTCCGCTGGGGTACCTTTTTCTACAATAGTCTAGTCGGTTTGAAAAAGGGATAAACTAGCACTGATTAGACGTCAATTCAAAACAATTTTAACGAGTGTGACAAGGACAAGATCACTCGACTATTTTTTCACTTTTAAGGAGTCTGCAAAAAGCTTAACTATGGACTCCGTCAGGAATATTCTTCTGGAACAATATTACGAGTGTGAGAGAATAAGGTCACTCGACGATCTTTTCAATTTTAGGGAGTTTGAAAAGAGATTAACTATGGACTCTGTGGGGGTTTCTTTTTCATAAATTTAGTCCCTCGGGCCCGAAAAAGAAATAAAATTATACATGAGAGTACTCTTCTAAAGAATGGGAATTCGATAGAGTATACCTTTGTTCGTACATTTGACCATCTGGACCGAAAAAGGGGTAAACTACTGCTGGACAGACGTGACTTCAAATTTCAGTTTAACGAGCATGAAAGGCCAGAAGATCACTCGACAATCTTTTCATTTTTGGAGGGTCTGAAAAGGGCTTGAAAGGAGACCCGTTATTTTTTGGGAGTCTTGAGGGTGAGACAAAGAGTGAAAAAGAATCATGCAAATGAGGCTCAAACTCATATTCAAGAAAGACTATACGGACTCCTAAGCCTACAGTGTTTTTAGAAATGCCATGGACACCATAATGCAACCAGGACCTACCTAGGGAATCCATGTTCTAGTAAGTTCTACCACCAAGTTGCGACACTTCTAGAGAAGATATGACGGTTCCGTGTCACAACCTGATGGGATCGATCCTATAGCAGAAGAAAAAGACAACGAGATGCAAAAGTTGGGGTGGTAACCTAACCTATATGCTTAAGTTGATTTTTGAAAAAAAAAAAAAAAATTATGGACCGTCAATATTTTCTCAAAACTCAAAAAAAAAATGTCCCAATACTCGATCAAATCCCTCCCATATAACTCCTGGATCACTCTAAATGTTTTTTGGTATAAAGAAACTTATAAGGGAGGCCCAAATAGTGACAAAAAGAGGCCAAAAAGTCTATAAATAGAAGTTGGCAGCTCATTATCACCATTGTTGATTTGGAAATTGACTCTGGAGCCAAAAGACGCCCTTTGCCAAAAATAGTGATTCTGGGAGCTACAGTGGACGAAACGAACTTCTACTTGGACCAAGTAAGTACAAACTTCCTTATCTAGTTATTCAATACTTCAATTTCATTTTTTAGTTTATTTTTTGGGTGGGCGTCGACCTTAAAAATGTCGGCCCTAGGTACACGCGGGCTGTCTCTGGAGAGGCTGCATGTACATTCAGGTAGAGTAAAGTCTACCCGCGTGTATAGGCAACTGTCACCTCTACAGCCCGCATGTATCCCCCTTTTATGATGAAAAAACAAACTAAAAGGAAGTACTGACCCTCCTTTACCTTGTTGTGTTGGCAGGATGTATGTCCAGTGGAGGGAAAGGGAGCATGAGGAAATCAGTGAGTTGGTTGCAGTAGATCCGAATGTTGTGGCCACGTTAATGCAGTGCAGTTTACTCAAATTATTTTTATGTCCATTTATGCACACACAACCAAGGCTACTGAATGCCTTGATTGACTATTAGCACCCTAATGCAGAGGCATTTATGTTAGAGGGGCAATCACTGGTGCCCACCACCGAGGATATCTATTTTCTGACTGGCCTCTCAAGGAGAGGGGAACTAGTCAACTTCCGGACGTTTCCTGTGGGGCCGAGCAAGATCTCAGAATTGATAGTTGAGCATTGTGAGGATGGGACTGACCGTGTGGGCTCCCAGGTACCCATTAGCAATATTACTAACTTAGCACTGCAGACTATATTGTTATTGATTGGGCGAATTACTGGCTCAACAGCCTTACATTAGGCGTCACACGCACAGATGAACTATGCCATCCAGTGCATGAATGCACAAATTTTTGATTGGAGTACCACACTGCTCGAGTGCATGAAGAGGTAATTGACAGATTGACAACAGCAGACACAGAGGAACTTCAAGTTTAGGACCATCTTCTGTTCATTCTTTTTTGAGAGAGTTCTGAGTTTCAGTCCTCGGGTTGTAGTACGAGGACATCAGGCCTCTTTCCCTGCAGTGTGTAGATGGGCAGTATTACTGCCGCGACAGGGTGGTGGAAGGGCCATTGAGTCCTTCAACGATGATTTATTTTCTTGGCTGTCATGACAGATCCCTGTGATTGAGGACTACCCGTATGTAGGGATAGATTTCTCTAGAGATCCTGAGATACATGTGCCTCCTAGTGAGGAGCAAGGCGAGATGGGTAAGTCTCCACCTTTGTATTTTTTTTGTTTACATATGTAATTTTTATGTCTTTTTGTTTTATATATCATTTTTTGTATGCCAGATTATTTGACAGGTAAATGTTTGTTGCATGCAGATGTGGGACCCGTGAAACCTGTCGATTATGCACAGAACAGGTGTCGTCCACAGCCAGAAGCCACAGTTGCCGCCACTGGGGGAGAAGCAGTAGCAAGGAACCTCCCAGCCAGAGAGGCTGAGAGGGTCCTTAGACGAGTTGAGTGGATCTTCATTGTGCTCACTCGCACAATTCCGATGGTAGAGATAGAGGACCTGCCGCCATCCATCCAACCTCATGTTGTGGGGGCACCTCGGACATGGGTCCGATTGTTTAGGCCTTTAGACCGTGTTGTGGATGATTATAACAGGGCCCATTGGCCCTAAACAAATTTAGAATTTTTATGTGCCACGAGCACCTACTTGTATATATTGTTTGAGGGCATAAGCCCGGTGACTCGTTACTATTCCCATTTTTGAGGTGCTTGCGTCCATCTATGTACTCTGGTTATTTTATGATCTTTATATATGGTTTTTATCCTTTTGCATATTATGTATTCTGTGTGCAAAAATGTATTTACATGTTTATGTCGATGTTCTTTTATATGTGGGCAAGATGCGAATCTAAAATTTGATTAGCTAGAGTATCTGTAATTTGGTTTAATCTCCTAGGAACATGAAAATATGTAATATAATCAAAGTTTCACTCTAGGAGACGTACCCTAAGGAATCATCCGTGTAAAATTGGATCATGAACCGAGTATACATTGTTTAGCTGCGACACAACCAGTTGAGCATCAAGATAGACCCGGAGATGAGAGATACCTAATGACAAGGCATCACGAAGCAACTCAATAACTGCACTATACTCGGCGACATTATTTGTGGTGTCACCTAAGTATATACCTCCGGAAGATAACAACTGACCCTGAGGTGTAAAGATTACCCAAGCTGCGGAGGCAAGCCTCTGCATGTGTCGAATAGCACCATCTGCATACCCAACGAACACCTCGGACTCACTTGACATCTTCCATATTGATGAAAGATAACATCAATGACATGTCCATAACAGTTTAAAAGAAACTTAAAAAGTAATGGTACAAAGACTATACATATGTTACAAAAAGTTACCCACAGTGACCTGTCTATGAGTAATACTTCATGAGGTAGAGCCCATTTCTAGGCTCCGCCAAAGCATTCCCTTCAAAATAAACCAAATGATAAGCGCCCTTTCTTAATACCTCTTTTATAATAAAGGGTCCGAACCACATGGGTTTAAACTTTCCTGCCCCCAGGGGGTCCTTGTCTTGGTCATAGACCAGGACAAGGTTGCCTTTAGAGAAAATCCAAGGACGAACAGACCTATCATATTGACACTTGACGTTATGTTTGTGAGCCTCATTGGCCAGGGCTGCATCGCGCGCTGCTCATCAAGATGCTCAAGGTGTACTAACCGTTCTTCAAGTAGAAAAATGTTTGGCAATAACTGTACTGCAAATTTTAGAGATGGGATTTGACATTCGATGGGCAAGACTGCCTCCAGCCCATAAACGAGTTGAAAAGGTGAGAAACTGGTTGTAGTCTTAACATATGTTCGGTAAGCCCATAATTTCAAGTATAACATCAAATTCCAATTTGACTTGGCTGAGTTGATAGTTTGTTGTAGAATAGTCTTGAGAGTTTTGTTTACAACTTGCACCTACCCATTGGCTTGGGGGTAGTAAGGCGATGAATGTTCCTGTCGTAACCCAAGATTCGATGTTAATTTAGTCATCATTTGGTTCTGAAAGTGACTGCCATGGTCAGTGACAATCTCTCTCGGGACGTCGAACCTTGCTATGATCTAGTTGAATAAGAAGAGAGTTGCAGTCTCTCCATCATCTTTAAACGTTGGCATAGCTTTGACCCACTTAGTGAAGTAGTCGACAACTACGATGATATAGCGGTGCCCCCTTGCTGATGGGGGGTTGCATGTAGTGTAATCAATCCCCCACTTAGTGAAGGGACCAACTGTGATGACAGGAAACATAGGAGCGGGATGTTCCCTCATCTTTCGAGAGAAGATTTGGCACAGATGGAACTTCTTGACCAATTCGATACAATCTTTGATAAGTGTGGGCTAGAAGTAACCTGCTCATAGAATCTTTTGGGTTGTTTCCAACCTAGATAAATGACCTCCACAAGCTCTAGTATGGAAATCATTGACCACTATGATGGCCTCCTCATGAGTGAGACATCGACGCAAGATGCAGTCTACACCTCTCCAATACAACGTATCATCGAGTATGAGATAATTCTTAGCCTAATGGCGTATCTGTCGACGCTCGTCACGAGAAGCAGAGGTGGGGAACTTCAAAGTCTGGAGATAGATAAGTATATCTCTGTACTATGGGTCTGAAGATGCAATCAAAAACATATACCCCCGGATAGGCGATTCCTCAGGCACAACATCACCTGACTCAACTGGAAGTTCCAAAATAAGATCTGTGAAGACCAATGACTTCTTGGACTTTGCTGAAATGAAGTCTAAGTTAAATTCTTGGAGGATGACTATCCATCTACTGATTTTTTCACCTACAACTCATCGTGTCAACATGTACTAGAATGGATTCACAACAACAATGATGGTGGTCTTGCGAAATAGAACATAGTGACAGAACTGTTGAACAACATGAACTACTGCCAATGCAAGTTTTTCGATATGAGAATAATTGAGTTCCAATCCTACAAGGCCTCGGCTCAGGTAATAGATCACGTATTCTGAAAACGAATCGTCTTCCTGAACTAAAACCATGCCTATGGTTGACTCTACAGCAGCTAGATATAATAAGAAATCTTTGTTATAGTTAGGTGGCCGTAACAGAGGTGCAGTTGTGAGGGCATGTTTTAATGTGTCAAAAGAGCATTGAGTGGCTTCGTCCCAAAAAAAAAGAATGTCTTTCTTTAGTAAACACATAAATCCCTTGGTGATTTCGGCATAGTTGGCGATGAAGTGTCGTAAGAAGTTCGCCTTGCCTTGTAGACTCTGAAGTTGTAAGATTGTGCGTGGGGGGGGAAACTGGATTATTGCCTCCACCTTAAAAGGATCAACCATGATCCCTGTTGTTGATACGATGAAACCTAAAAAACGTCTTGACGTTACGTAGAAGCTGCAGTTGTTTGGATTCAAGCGAATCCTGAAGTAGCGATAGCATTCGAAGATTAGTCTAAGGTGCATGGGATGATCCGTTTGCTTGCGAGAGCATGATGCTAAATCATCTAAATAGGCCTCAACTATATGTTTGAGTTCATGAAAAGAAAAAGACATGGCCCGCTGGAATGTGGCTCCAGCATTTTTAAGGCCAAAAGGCATCTTACGATATGCGAATGCACCCCACCGACAAATGAATGTCATTTTGTGTTGGTCTTCAGGTTTGATTTGGATTTGATTATATCCTAAAAAACCATCCATGAATGAAAAGGCTTCACAACCGGCACATTCATCAATGATTTGGTCAATGAATGGTGTTGGAAAATTATCTTTGGGACATGCCTTGTTCAAATCACGGAAATCGGTACATACACGAATCGTGCCTTGTTTTTTATTGACCGGCACAGGGTTTGACACCCATTGAGTCAAATGGATAGGATAAATAAAACATGCCTTTAGCAATTTCTCAACCTCAATCTTGATGCCTGCTGCTTTCTTAGGATTGACTGGACGAAGTTTTTTTCGAGCAGGATTGGCATCAGGATACGTTGTGATTTCATGTTCAACTATTTTCAGATCGATACATGGCATTTCCTCATAAGACCAGGCAAAAACATCGCAGAATTATTTGAAACATCCATGTAAATTTGAATCTCTTCGGGGGATCAATCCACTCCGACGAAGACATTCTCCACGATGCCAGGGTTTCGGGAGATGTTGATGGGTATAGTTTCAGCGATAGTCTCCATATTCCCCTTAGCATAAATTTCTTGTGTAGCTAAGAGATTAAAGGACATGGTTGATCTCCCATCATGGTAATGGTGAATTCTCCTGCTTCGATTCATTTTAACTCTAGGAGAAAGTATGTTCTGTGATGAAGATCTTCCCAAGGTTTGTCTGGACTAGTCATTGCTTCGATTACTACTTCGTCAGAAGGAAAGACTAAATCTAACGAATTGACGTTAGTGAGAGAACCCTGAGCCCAAATAGGCTCTAGAAGTGGATCTAACTCTTGTGCAGGAGTCAGATCAGGGTTAGTTGAAGCTTGCTGGACTAAAGAGTATGCTACCTTAGCGGTAGAAAAGGGCATGGACATGTCGGGGTTCCCTGTCTCATCCATCGTGGATGATGGGGAAGGAATAATCCAAGGATCCTCAAAGTAAGTCGTGCGGAACGACAAAACTTGAAAAATCTCAACCTTATGGTGATTAGATATAAATTTGACATCATCATGAGGAGGTGGGTAATCGAAGGTACCCATCAAGGATGGGCACAAAACAACTCCTACATTAAGGGCACCTAGTTGAGGATTATCAATCATCGAGACCGTGGATGCCCCCAAAGATAGGTCAGGTCTGGAGAAAGATAGTTGATCAATGGTCACTATTCGACCCTCATGTGGAAACAACAAGACTCGAAAAACTGTAGCAACCACAACTTGCATAGAATAAGTTCAACTCCGTCCTAACAAGAGATTATAGTCGAGGGGAGCATCGACTACCTCTACTTCGACACACATGGTTTTCCCTCCTAACTGCACAGGAAAATAAGGAACGATTCCATGTGGTCGGAAAGAACGACCGTTGAAAGCAGTGAGGAGAGTAGGTGATGGAGACAAAGTGGGCTAGCCAATGGCCTTCCAACATGCTAATGACATAATGCATCTCGAGGCACCCTCGTCAACCACCGTGCGGAAGATATTCTGTGTAAAACTTTTCGTGGGATGAGCCACTACTATCTGAAATGTTACGTGGTAAGGTAGATGAGGTTTTAATTCGGTTGTATATAACATGATGGTACCTAGATTACAAGTCTTAGTAGAGCCCAAAGAGGTTAACAAGGCTTTCCTCTGAGCAGGGAAACTTTGGAGGACCTCCAAAGCAGACATCACACAAGGGGTTTGTGATAAATCCTCCACCCTAGAGTAATTCTGGGTGGCCCTTCCATTGGGGTTGTGAGAAGATTTTTTAAATGCAACCTTTGAAATGCATGTCATTGTTTCTCCCAATGTCTTCACGATCTGTAGAGGAAGAGATGGGAGATCATCTTCTTTACCCTTCTCAGAAGCGCTTGGTTTACTATAGTCATGCGCTCTAGTCATTATGAAAGAATTACACCTAACCATATATATGTTCGTGGATCAGGGACTGTTTTGAGGAGGGCAGGTTTCTTGGCTGTCCCCTTCTGTGCTTGTAGAGGCTTGAGTTAAATTTTTCCCATGTTGAAAGGAATTAGTCAACACTGCCTGTTGTTGCTGTGTGGCAAACTTTTGGGCCTCTGCAAGTCAAGGACAAAGATGGGTAGGGTGGTCCTCCATGCACAAGTTTCATGGATACCTCACCTTCCATTTTTCTTTGTTGTCCCCACCAGCATTATCAGTGGGTTTTTTATCCCCCTTACCCTTCTTTAGTTTTTTTTTCTTCCCCTCAGACTGTTGGGTGGACTTTATGTTAGTCGACTGCACGGTGTGTACTTTCGACATTTGGGTAGGGGGAGCAGCCAAAGCAATAGTTTGGCTGGCCGTTGTGTGTTGTATGGATACCTGTTGCAACTTTTTGGTCAATTGATCAGTGAGCTTAGTTTGTGATGAACCAATAATACCATCGGCATGTGGTCCAACTCTCTGTCTAGTTTTATCCAGTATGGAACGTGGCGCATCTGGCAAGATGTTGTACAATAAACCAGACTGAGAATACATGAGCTCAAACTGTTGAGCCCTCATGATGGCATCTTCTACGGAGAAAACTCTGGATGTTGTGACGTCTTTGGATAACTGTGGGACCAAAGACTTAAGGAACCACTCAAGCAAGAATGTTGGTGGGACTGGTACTTTCATTAGACTCTTTCGGTATCTCCATTCTCGGATATGATCAGAGATATGGTCCGTTGTTTTCTGTTCGAAATTCATGAGCAGCTCTATGCCATCATTGTATCTCACAGGTAACTGGAAATGGTTAAGGAAGGCCATCGCCAGTTTGCCAAAAGAAGAGTATCTTGAGAGATCGAGCTCAATGTACCATTTTGCGGCACTCTCGATAAGAGTACGTTGAAACAATCACAACTGTAAGGAGTTATCTTTCAATGAGTTATATGAACACCAAAGATGGAAGGTAGTCACATGATCACCTGGATCTTCATTAGGCTTGGCCTCAAACTTTGGAATGTCTGAAGGCAACTTCGTTGGCATAGGAGGCCAACGTGGATCATGACAAATAGGATCCTTTAACAACCTCGTCAAATCTGGCAAGTGTAAAGTCACCAGGAATGGTAGTTTGGGTTGCTACTGATAACCTGGGAAAAAGGGTCCTGGAGTTTGACTGGCACCAAGTTACCAGAAAAAGTTTGGTTGTTGGCCCAGATTCTGGTAGAAACCATGGCCCTGACCAGCGTAAGGATTTTTCATCTGTGGAGACATCATCAGCTGATTTCCCATAAAGGACATAGAGTGTTGGGCATGCATCGTGTTCGAAGGACTTTGGGAAGGATTACCCCATGCCGGTCCTAATGGAAGAGGCATAGTAGTCTGTCCAGGGTTCCATTGACTATGGAAAGAATTACCCTAGAATGGAATTCCAGAGGAGGGAATGGATCCTTGTCCTGAGTTCCAAGGTTTTGCTATATGTGCCCCCTAGGCAGGAATAGTACCCTTTGCAGGAGTAGATTGTCCAAAAATGGGATTGCCCCCAAATGGAAAAGGGGTTGATGAGAATGTGTTGTTACCAAACATCTCGTTCCAAGAAAATGGTGTCAAACCTACCGACATACTGTGCACAGGTGTTCCTTGACTCCCTGCTCCAAATAAACTAGTGTGTGTAGGTTGCCCGATGGACTGCTGATGCGGACCACCAAGCGAAGGGGACGAAGGAGGCATATGACCTCCTGCGTAAGGAAAAGAATTAAAAGGGAAAAGAGTGCCCCTAAGTTGACCTTGTAGAGGAGTGTTAGAGCTCCCTATCCCCAGACCCAAAGTCTGTAAAGTGGAGTAGGTTAGTGCAGGACTTGTACCCGAACTAGGCATACCATATGAGAATGGAGGGCCTGTCGCACTAGGTGTGAAGGGGGTTGTGGCTACCTCCATAGATGAGTTCGGTCCACTGTGCGATGTAGTTGTGGCCGATACCATGGTGGCTCAGACCAACGACGGTAAGTTAGGATATGACTCTCCTATTGTATCAACTGTGGTGGGAATTGAAGAATTCCCAAAAGAAGTAACAACGTTTGTTTCCATAGCTGTGTGAGGCACTGTCTGGCATTCATGAAATTGGATTGGTACAATAAACGGTTCCAAGATATCAATGGTTGGGGTTTCAACCGAGCCAAGATTAGCGGTTGATTTCTCCGGGATTTGTTCAGGCACAAAGGTTTGTAACTCGATCGCTTCAAAAGACCCTTGTTGGTCTAGCTTCCACCTTAATGGTGGCGGGGGTGGCTCCAGTGTAACCAGCGGCAGGCCAAAAAGCCTTCGTGACTGGCGGAGCTCGGGATCCTCCACTGTGTGAGAAGATCCAAGACACGCTAAGGTATTCTAAATGTTCAAAAGTAACACACACTAAAAAGAAGCCCCTAAGAGATAACTCAAGCAATCACTAAACTATTTGGAAGAATAGTTACAACAACCAACACTAGAGCAACTTACCGGTGCAACTGCAACTCGAACATGGAAGAACCCTTTGGGTATACTCTGCAAAGTGTTGCCCGATTTCTGTCCTAGGTACCACGGTATACCCCCATAGTCACCTGTGTATGTCCCTAAAAAGATTGGCAACTAGGTTGCCAGCACCCGAACAGTCACCAGGCAGGTACAATCGAAAGTCGGGTAGACCACAATGAGCAGGGTATCAAGCCCGAAACCTGTCAAGGGTATCGAGAGAAAATGGTCTGGAAGACAATTGAGGACCTCGAATGGATTCGAGACCCACGAAGCCCCATGGAAAATGCAAATGAATGAATCCCAAAACAAGCCCTCTATATGTATTCTCCACTACGATTGGTCCGGCTTTGGAGGGGTTATCTCTGCTACCTTTCCGTACGCAACCTCGTGTTTATCCCCTGTGTTAGAGGGGGGTCCCGGATAACTTCCATGAAACTAGACTTAGACACTCCCTATCTCAGACTTTAATTTTTGGTTTTGAATGGCCTTGAAGAGTTTCCTCTCCAACCTAATTCAAGGCCCTAGTCCTGAACTAGTTTGTGAACCCTACAAACATAAAAGTCTAGTAGATTTTTAAAATTAGTGTTTATTTTATGGATTTATCTTACGTAAAGGGGTATGAGGGTGAAACTTATGATGTGTAAATACGAAAGAAAAAATGAAAGAAAAAATATGGAAACAAAAGACTTTTACTAAATGCAAAATTTCAACAACTTTTCACAAAAAATAATAATAATAATTTTTCTAAGATTTTATACAACAAACTTAAAGGATTTTCGCTCGACTACGAGCTACTTATGATCTAAGTGAACTGCAAAAACTTATGAAACAAAATACTTTTCCCTATCTAATGATGCAGAAACACACCTTTCAACCAAAGAAGAAAATGAAAAGATATTTTTTTTTATTTAAGTGCTAGTAAAGCAACAAAGGGAAAATACCGACAAGCAAAAAAACAAGAAAAACTTTTTTGGCTTAAAGAGTAGATCGCAAAGAATTAGACTAAAGAATCACACAATGGCAATAAAAAAAACAAAGACTCTCATGCTTGTCTAAAAACCATAAAAAAAAAAAAAAATTAATTTTCTGTCAACGTTTTACTGAGAAAAAGAAGGCTAAGGGTAAGATGACCTAACCTACTGACTGTTCAAACCTAGACTCAAACACCTGAGAGGAATACTTCTTATCAAAGGAGGGGATGACTGCCCCACCCTAAACAAAAAGTAGCTTGTCCAAGCACGCGACTGTCACTAAAAAAACACGCGTGAAAACACGTGTTGAACAGAGACAGAAAGTGTGTACACGTGGGCTGACCTTGTACAGGTCACATGTATATCTAAATTCTAAGGAAAAAAATGAAAACAGGTAGTCCAGACCAGGAAGAGGCCTCTAGTATTGATAACCAGGGTCCTTTGAAGGCTTGGATGCTCTTTCTAACAGAAAAGACAAATAATGTAAGGAATAATAAGGGGAAAAAAGGCAATATGAGATAGGACTGTGAACCAGCAAGACTCAGACAGGATTCCAGAAAACCCCCTGAGAATGTGTAATTCTGACAGGGAAGAGGAGGACTGCCTCTAAGGTTCTCTGAACTCCTACATGCTACTACTATCTCTACAGTTAGGGTTCACACGTGGGCTGTCAGAGGATAGGGCACGGGTACACGCGTGAAGGCCTTTTGCAGGCTGCGTGTACCTCTGTGTGTCCCAAAAACTACAGTCAAGCAAAATTTAGGGAAAGATGCTATGGAAAACCAGACTCCCTGCTAGCTCAGACCTTACAGAAAAAGACAGGCAAAGAAAAAACAGAAAACCTAATCTTTAAACTACCCAAAAACTTAAATAAATCTAGGAACCCTAAAGAGTATTCTCCCCAGTACAGTCACCAATTCTGTTGTTGGGAAAAACACCCTACGGACTAGCAAAATAGGGTCAGACTTGCATGCAAATTTTGATCGAATAGAAACTACATTTTTACCTACAACCCAAGATTTAAACCCCTTTTTCATAGTAAATGCATGGAAAAGGACCACCAACCTTATTATCGATGTTTGATGTAGATCCTCTGCTGCTCTTCGATTACTTTCTTGCGCTGCTCCTTCCATAGATGACTTGCACTCAAGACAAACAACAACTATGCATGCATGCTACTTCTATACTCAAGGGTTAGAAATCAAGCATAAATTAATCAAACCATAGACAATTCATGCATTGGGACGGGAAAAGTATTCTTTTTATTACTGAAAGTGAATCAACTTACAAAAAAGTTGAGACTGGCCACCGCTCCTTGAACCTGATCCTGGGCTCCTCGTCTTCTATCCTTCAAGTGCTTTGCGTTAAATCTCCTTTGGCATGAGTAAAGGCTAAAGGGTTGGGACAATGGATTACGTAAATGGGTAGAGTTTCTTCGCTATATTTTTTCCTCCTCCAAATGGTACCCCTACCCCTTCTTTTATAGGCTTGAAGGAGCTAGGTTTTTGGACGAACCCTCGGCCATGCATGGCCAGGAGTTTCAGTTAACTGACCCATATCTTTTTGTTCCATTGGCAACTTTCCTTTTTTCGTCGTTTGTTAGGTACACATGGGTTGTTGTGAGTCAAACAGCATGCACGTGCGTGCAGTAATGGGTTAGGGCATGTGGGCCTTGACGCAAGAGGATTTTCAAAGAGTTGTTCAACAGAGTTTTGGCAAGGAAGGGATGTGAGTTGGCCTGATGCCAGGTAAGCATGTGTGGTGCAATTTAGGGTTATAACACCATGCAACAAAACCTACTAAATAACATTGCCAAGATCTCCATCAGTAAATGGATAGGATTATAAAGGACATTATATATATACCCCAACCATATCAAGAAGTAAGATGGTTCTTGAGTTATCCATGCCTCCACATGTCACATGGTTTGATATTTTCTATGGGTTAGGTTAATGTTCTCATCACATTTTGATATGGGTTTCAACATCTCATTAACATAGGTAATTGCAATTAATATAGAGGGGCATTTTATCTTTTTCCGCTAAGATTATTATTTTTTCCACACCCTACGTGGGTGTGGTTGTAAATATAAGAATCATTTCACAAAAAGAAGAAAAAATATAAGAAACAAATAATGTTGTTCACCAAATGTTTCTATTTCACTTTGATCATTCCTTGGACTCATCAGACACCTTTATAATTGACAGATTATGTATGCTTCCACATATAACTTGGTTTGAGAATATCAATGGGACAAATCAATTGTCGCTATCCTGAGATTTGTGTTGGGGTTCAAGTTTCAAATATTTATTAATAGAGATAATCAAAATTGAGAGAGATAAATCTTTGATCTTTTACAACTAATTTTCTATGAAATAGAGTGATAGCATTGTTGATTTCATGACTGGGAAAGATTTCAATCCTATGTAATTTTAAGTTTTTTTTCAATAACTTGCGTGTATGGACCTCTTTACTAGAGAGATAATATCCACATAAAATATTGTTTTGGTGATGGGACTCCCAAGGAATAATGATAATCTCCAAACTCTACCACTATATCTGGAAAAACTTAAAATCAACCTCTAACTTCTTATAGTACTATAGCATGGCCAAACATCATTGGTGAATAAATTAAAAATTAGGACCACCCTATCCATGTACAGGAACATGGCCATATTTGACCCTACCAACCTAGTTAAGGTAATGAATTTTAAACTGTATACATGTAAATGTAAGTACGGAAGAAACAAGGCAATCTAGTTTAAAACTTTTTAATTACATTCTATTCAATAAATATGTATATCTCATAAAGAAGTGAGCTAGAAGAAAATATTATACATATGGAACTATAATTAAAGAAGTAAGGCAGAAGAAAATCCTACACCTTCTAGGTTGATAGGGTTGAATACGACCCTTTCCATGTATAGGTGCAGACCTGAATTCAGGCTTTCCCCTGTACATGGACAACATCGTATTCGACCTTGTCAACCTCCTAAAAAATTATAAAACAACATACATGGATATATTTACTTGGACCAGTGGAAACAAACAACAACAATGACCTCCATCACCAACCTCCCACAACAACTTCCAACAACAACCTTCTGCAGCTACAACCGCCAACACCAATGACCAATGACAATGTCCAACTTAAGCTACAACCATCGGCACCAACCACCAAACAACAACGACAACGTCTACCTGCAGCTACGACCACCAACACCAAACTATAAACCACCAATATACATCTACAATTTGGGAAAAATGTGAATGGAGCGATGTGTGGGTAATATATAAAAGGTTTTTCGATCGAAAATATTTTTCAGGCAATAAATATTTTTGGCCGAAGGATTCTATCAGTCGAAACAACTTTTAGCCAAAATATTTTACCGGAAAAATAAATCCATCTGGATAATATGGCACATGACAGTCGAGGCCATCATCATGGTACCCTTTGATTTAACGTACAAAGATTCAGCCATAAAAATGTCACTTTCGGCCGAAAGTATTATTAATTCGGCCGAAACAATGTCAATAGGAATTTTGGAAACTCGATTCTCACAAAAGTGTTACCCAACTTCATGATTTCACCCTTTTATTCTATATAATTTGGACGAATCACTTTAAGAAAAAATGGAGTTGGAGAATCATTATTTTGGAAAAAAGAATGGAAAATTAGCCCATGGGTGATATATAGTGCCTAGGTGAAGGACTAACCCCCATGCTCAGTATCATTCCATCATAGAAGTAATCCAACACATACAATTATCTATATCAGCATTGACACGGAACCTGGTGTAGCATGGGATCTTTGTAGCACTATCTCAGCAATATGTGGCTACTTCAAACATTGGCAGAGGGGATGGACCTTCAACCCGTGTAGCATACTGCATTAGGGAGAGGGAGCATGGACATAGTAGCCATTCATGTGAGCCTCATATATGATCAAGTTTCGGGAATACTTGTTATGGATTGACTAAGGCTAGTGGACATTAGAGTTTCACGAAGGAGGTTAGTATCTTAACCATCTCTGTCTTCTTCATAATATATATATATATATATATATATATAGTTTTCTATGTATTTATTTACATATCTTATTATATGGTGTTTTGCAGTTGTTATGCCCCTATAGAAGAACCTCTACACAGGTAGATGCATCAATGTTGTTTTCCATCACTGATACAATAGTAGAGGCAACTTGTTCATTTGGTGTATCGCATAGAGAGGTATGCTTGACATTTGGTAAATTCACTTCAATGATTTGTTTATTCTTTGGCATCCCCAATATAATTTTATTGTTTTTTTCCGGTTGAAGTACCATACTGTCAAGAGACATGTCCACTTAGGATGGACAAGGCACCACCTTAATAGGTATCATGTGTTGAGTTAAATATTATTTAAATATGGAATTTATTATATTTTTCGATTGGATTTTACATTTTCTTACTAATAAAAATATTATAAATATGTATGCAAGTTGTTTCATACATTATTGGGTCATATATACCACCATTATTTCATTCACCTCTAATACCTAAATTCCACCCATTATTTTTCCTTAGCTAGAGGGATAGTCCAATCCTTGTCCACCCTTCCCCATCTCTTGGGATACCTCTTTCCATCGTAAGGGTTTTCCCATCCCTCATAAGACCCATGGGGGTTTATAGCTTCTCACCCCCAGCATCCTTCATATCCCATCCATCCATAGTGGTTTCACCCATAGGCCACACACCCCCATAACATTTTCCATCACATCCATCCATAGTAGATGTACCCATATGCCACCAACCCCCACCACCTTTTCCATTTGTGTCACCCATTGAGTCTTCCACTATAGATTTTTCCTTGGCATAGGTTGTACATTTGTTTTCTTCACATGCTAGTGACTCTCCATTTTTTCCTTAGTTAGTCACGGTGAGATAATTTGTTGATGATCAATTTTTATATACTATGAATTCATTTGATTTTATGAAATTTTGTTTAAATATCATGATTTTATACTTTTGGAACATTGGGTGATCCAGGCGGATCCATGAATGCTCACATAGGTCTAAGAGGATAGAAAACACTCATAGAGGTCCATAAGGATTGAAAAATGTTCAAAATTAAATCATCCTAAATTTTCTTTTAAATGTCACTAATGCATAGAGATCGATGATAGCTTTCCAACGGTGCAAAAATGTCCTAAAACATAGTTCATATGAAAAAGTTATGGATGGTCAAAGTTCAGGTCAAACCAAGGAAAAAGGAAAAAGTCCACAAGGTCAAGGTGACATGTGTCACCACTGTAAGAGTGACAGATGGAATGATCGTACATTTTGTATAGTGCTGACATGATGACCTCACATGGAAACACGTGGTAGGAAGGTGAGGTGACATGTCAAGTTGGTAGGTGATTGGAAAATACGTACATACAATTGGCACCAATTATATGTTGACATGTGGAAAGCATAGAAAAATGAGAGTCTACCATGTGGTAGCCTCCCATTGTCCATTAATAGTTATTTTTTTTCAAAAGTATAGGAGTCGAAGAGGTTCGAACCCATGACCTCATATAACCTTATAGAAACCTCCATTTCCAATACACCACACCAATGTTACTTAAATGTATATGGTGGTGATTGTTTTTAAGTTTTATAAAGGATTTTGTTGGGGGTAAAAAGGGATGAGGGCCCAAGACCTCGACCCATGGTTCCTTTGGTGTTCCATGTAATCATACCCATATCCCATGAGGTGTTTAAACTATATGCCAACCACATGATATATTCGTGAGGGTGTATTTACATTCCCAACCACCATATAACCAAAATGATATACATATAGTGTGTGGTCAGTGGGGTTTGAACCTACCCCACACTATGTAATTTTCATACACTTAACCAATTCCCCTAAGGGTGTGGGTTCTTTAGGAACCCACCTAACAAAATTTTAATTCCAACCAAAGTTTTGGGCGACGGTTTAAGCCCAAACCCCCTATTTAATGATGAGTCAACCAAGGCAAAGGAAACACACAGATGAAGTAAAGTGTCTCGAAGTTCATTCCTGAGGGTAATTATAATTAGAGGATGCACCGTAATGTGTGCTACAATGTTTCGACATGGAATTTTATGAAATTTATACTCATTTTTATAAAAAATTCACAAGGAATTCGATGGCATACTCTATTTATGAGTTTGACAAACACAAAAAAAGGTCATTGTAAAACATAAAAATTTGAGCGTTAATAATGAGGTCTCTATTGGAAGAAGACCAAATATGTAGCCCAAATTGTAAAAACTTCGTTATCAAACTTATGTATGTGATTTTAATATTGTTGTTCTATTTCCTCTTAGTTATTTGCAAGTTGTTTATCATTAAATTGTATTTGGATAAATAACTATTTCTCATGTAAATTGCAAACAGTCAAGCGATCAATTTTATTTCAAAGATCAAGTAGATGTTTATATGTATGGAAGATTAATAAGAATATAATAATTTTTCAAATCAATTTGGTATCAGACCGAGGTTTTAAAATTGTTTACGATTGAATGCTTACAACGTCCAAATACAAGCGAGGAAAGAGAAAACTTTCTAATTATAATCCTGATATTGGTTCAAGAAGTTTTACTCATCAAAGACAAATGACTTTGCCGAGAAAATTGGGTCCTTAAAACTATGAAGATGATTTCGTCGAGGATTTTAATTTAATGAAATCCATGGTGGAAAAAATTGTAACGACCCCATCGTTACGACTACAAGCAAAATAGAAAGTGCAAAATTCTTTTTTTTTCCTTGTTTTTTTTAAAAGGATGACAACAATGTTTACGACTAAAAAACACATTTGATGATGAGAACCAGGCCCGCATAACAGGAAACAAAAAACCAAGGATGATTTTAAGGATGGAAATTTATTTTAAAATGTAGAAACCTTGGCGAATATTACTAATCCTTCGTATGTCAACTATAAATGTTTGGCTGTATTTTAAAAAAAATATTCATATTTCTAAGTATTTTATATAGTTTTTATAAAATTTTGGCGATTTTTAAGGTAAAATATTTTTATCCTATAGAATTTGGGCGAATCATTTTTAAAATAGCGAATCTCGTTTTTGGAAAAACCATGGAAAATTAGCCCATGAATGAAATTTAGCCCCTAAAATCATCCCTACAAAAAACTATGACTCCACACACTAGCACAAGAGAAACTGGACGAAACATGCGTAAAACAACAAGGAAAAACAACTTCCTGCCCGACACAAATATTACCACGCCTACAAGCTAAGGGACAACATCCCCATCTAACACAAAAGCCTCGACTGCCAGTTAACTAGAACCTCAATGGTGTGCAACCCAATGGATGAATTCATTCATCCCAAGCACCAATACTAAACTTACAACGATCAACAACACCCACACAAAAAGCATAGACCTCGGCCAAGTTATCCTTCGCCTCTATCCCTTAGGGTGCACAATGATATTAAATAGTTGGAGTGATTGGGTACCATTTGTAAAATCCCTTGATTTACTTAGCCACCGATTAGTAAAAGTGGATTACAATATAAACATTAATGATGATAATTATAGGATAAAATTCCATTTATGTCCAATAGATCATAAAGAGAATAACATTATGATTACACAAACTTACTATTGAGAACTAGTTAGGTAACTAAAGATACAAGCAACTAGATGTAACGACCCTCTCTTTCATTCATAAAGTAAGTAACCAAAAGATAATATAGACATTAATTGAAATCATAGAGTAACCTGTAAAATCAAGAAAAAATCTTAGTAATAAATCATTTGATAACAACAATAGGTACTTGTACTAATAACATTTAAACTTATTCATCAATGCTTAGTGATCTATCACCGATTCTATAAATTCTATCTAGTAGAATGACATGACAATATTGCAAGTTAATATTATTTACTTCTCTTGAGGTTACACAACCTGCACATGAATTTATATATAGAGGTGCAAGTAACAATTTGTAAGTCAATAAAAGATTAATCTAATTCTATAACAAGCACCTTGTGGTATTTTTTTTATAAGCCAAAATAAATCTTGTTTTAGAGTTGTTAAAGTTACTCAAACAAGTTCATTCTAAGTAAAACATCCCTCCAATTACTAAACATAAACATATAACTGAATACAAGTTACAGAGCATAATATTGTTGAAAATCAAATCAATTTTTTATTATTTTTTAGTTTTTTTTGCACAAGTAGTCGAAATCAACATCTAAATTAGTAATTACATTACAATACCTTGAAAATGAGTGTCATTGATTTTGATGAAGCTACAATCGTATTAACTTAAGGATCCAAGACATAAAAGAGAGCAATGTGAAAACTTTAATTCCTTTCCCGTGACCTTCGTGTTTAGTGCTCTAACTTGTTAAGTTAAAGTGCAAGTTGTATTCTATAATAAGATATATATATTTTTTATTTACCGAAAACTTAATAGTAATGGATATTGAAGAAGATTTAATAATGTTTCTGGAGGAACTTTTTATAATTAAATATGATATAATTAACGTTAAATAATCATTGTACTATTCATAAAATGACTCATGGAGTCATGTCTCAAGTTATTTCTTAACACATAAATTTGTATAGAGATTTAAGTGGCAAAATATGATATGCAACAGATTTATATACATATCTATATATTTTACACATGTATAGATAAATGTGTTTTTATATGCACATATATATGTTTACTCTCAATATAGGACATAATCACTCTTTCAGATCAGGGGTGCATAAGGCTAAGTATTGGCCTTTTATTGAGAAAACTAAAATAATTTCTACAGTCCAACGGTAAAGAGAGGTCACTGACCAAAATGTTTTAGGAGAGTTAGCTATACCCAACAATCGGACTTGAAATTTGTCCATCTAATTTATAATAAATATTAGTTACCTTGATACGACAAGAAGCAAATAGTATTCTCCTTATCCACTAACTAAAATTGGATCTTTACTTAATTAACATTTTGTGACTAGACGCTCACCCAGAAGGGTAGTTCTCTTTTGTTTTCTTCTTTTGATTGAATACAAGACTTCCTTTGACAGTGGGGTGATAGAAACATCGAGAGAGAACTAAAAGTTGAAGGAATGACATCCATAAGTTCAATAGACAAGAGTGATAAAGATTCTTAAGACCACTCTAACACATCTGTAAGAAAAGTATACCATGGAAATTAAAAAATAGTCAAGTGTGGGTATTAACCTCCCAATCGTTGGGTTTACTCAGTGAAAGTTGACTGAGTTTTATCATATAAAGGGCACCAAGTTTGTTAATGAAAATTGCAGTCCAAAATAGTTAAAAAAACACGTATTGAAATTGCACTCAACAGGGTAAAGGAATGAGGGTTCGAGTCGATGGAACAGTAACAAAAATTGCAGTGTAAGATTCACCATAAATAAAGGTAACGATTGAAGTCTAAAAAAAAGTGAAGATTGCAGAGTATCCCAAGTAATATCTCCCAACCATTACCCCAAAACAAACACAGTCCAAATAATTTGTAAATTGTCATTCGAGTGGGAAACACACGGGAGGAATTCATCTTAAAATATATTAAAGTGTAGAGGTAAAATCGTAGGCCAGAGGTGTAAAAACGTAAGGCAAATTCACAGAGTAAAGGGCATACCAGATGTAAAAACCCACACAGTCAATTTTCCAGTAAAAGCATTGAAAACACATACTTAAATCATTGCTAGGAAGGGTATTTAAAACGTAGATTTACTTCACTAGGAAATCGCAGAGGTGATCAATCACATCAAGGGGAAAGACAATTACTCAACCAGGAAAATCAACAGGAGTAGGCCGGTAGGAAAATTATCCTTTGCATCATCATCCACACATATAAAATTAGGGCATTAAAATCTATAGGTTGTTGTACACTAAAGTGATTGTTGGTTGTGGAGCCTGATTATCTTCCTAACTCAGAGGTCTTGTGTTTTTCAGTCGTTTTTATACCCCATGAAGAATTTACACCCCAGAAGTATCTACACTCTTCCACGTGGAGGAGTGCAGAGGTGGGGTACCCCCTCTGCGAGGTCCGAGGGGCCTATCCCTCTAGCTGGGGGGTTCGGGGGTGAAGCCCTCGAAGGAAAAATTGCCTTCTAAAAGTATATTGTAATTTGATTGTAAATCTGGACCGTTCATTATAAGGTCGCAGATCTAATAGTAGAAATTATGTTAGGGTTTTTTTCCCTAGAAGGCAACCCTCTTTTATGAGGGAAATGTATTATGGATATGTATTATGGCAAGTATTGCATTCTGCAAGAGGAGACTGTGAGAGAAATAAGAGGAAGTTACAGTGGGTTTTGTTGTAGGTTGTATCCCTTCATTTACTGGATAATAATAAAGGAAGGACCTGGCAATTTCTCTGGTGGACGTAGCCCACACTAGATGAACCACGTAAATTTGTGTCTCTCTTGTATTGTGTATCTTTTGTGTTTTGTTTCCACATTTGTTTTATTTTATTGCTCTGCGGTCCTTCTTTTCTAACAACTGGTATTAGAGCGAAAGGTAACTCACAGGAAAAGAGGGTTCATGGTTCGAGTGGGAGAAATGTCGGAAGATGGAGAGTTTAGGGTCGAGAAATTTAACGGCCAAAACTACCAGTTATGGAAGATGCAGATGGAAGATTATTTATATCATAAGGATCTATTCCTACCATCAGGATAAGTAGAAAAGAAGTCGATGGCCATGAAGGACGAAGAATGGGAGATTCTTGACAGAAAGTCTCTAGGAATGATACAGCTGAGCTTGGCAGCGTTGGTGGCTTTCAATATTTCGAAAGAAAATACAACGAAGGATCTGATGGACACATTGGCTAAACTATATGAAAAATCCTCGGCGTCCAATAAAGTATTTCTAATCAAGAGATTATTTAATATGCAGATGTCAGAAGTTGGTTCTATTGCAGATCATTTAAATGAATTTAATACGGTTACTAATGAACTAAGTTCCGTAAAAGTGGACTTTGATGATGAGGTTAGGGATATTGTAATATTGTGCTCATTGCCAGAAAGCTGGAACAACTTGGTCATGGTTGTAAGTAACTCTATCTCTGGTTCAAATACTTTAAAATTTGATGATGTTGTTGGTGTTATCCTTAGTGAGGAAATGCGACAGAAAAGCACAGCTTAGACATCAGGTAATGCATTGAACATGGAGAACAGGGGAAGACAAAAGGATAGAGGAAAGGGCTCAGGGAACCATGGGAATTCTAGGAAGGGCAGATCCAAATTCAGACTTGGAAAGATAGAGTGGTGGAATTGTGGGAAGAAAGGACATCTGAAGAAAGACTGCAGAGCTCCAAAGAAACAAGGAGATGGACAACATGAGAGAAATCAGGAAGCAAATGTAACAAGTGATGTGTTACAAGATGCTTTGATTCTTTCTGTAGATAATATTTATGAGTTTTGGGTAGTAGATTCGAGGGCTTCATTTCATGCCACACCCCATAGGAAACATTTTCTAGATTATGTTCAAGGTGATTTTGGACAGGCTCATTTGGGTGATGATGCACCATGCAAAATTGTTGGAATGGGAAATGTAAAAATAAAGCAACGCAATGGAAACCAATGGTTGTTGAAAGAGGTAAGACATGTTCCATATTTAAGGAACAATCTAATTTGAACAGGGAAGTTGGCAAGTAAAGGTTGTATATCCATATTTATAGATAAGACGTGGAAGGTCATCAAAGGATCATTGGTGATAGTAAAAGGAGAGAAGATAGGTACATTGTATTTATGTACTGGTAATACTAACTCTTCTATATCTTTAGCTTCTACAACAGTGGACACAACACTGTGACATCATAGGCTAGGACAAATGAGTGAGAAGGGTATGCAGATCCTTCACAAAAGAAATTTGTTGCCAGATCTTAAACAAATTGATTTGGACTTCTATGAGGATTGTGTTTATGGAAAACAAAAGAGAGTCATATTTCTTAGAGTCAGAAAATAAAAGAAGAATGAAAGGTTAGAGCTTGTGCATACAGATGTATGGGGACCATCTCAGGTATCATCTCTTGGTGGCTCTCGTTATTATGTTACTTTTATTGATGAAGCAAGTAGAAAAACTTGGGTTTATTGCATTCGACAAAAATCTGATGTTTTTGATACTTTTAATAAATGGAAAGCTTTAGTTGAGAATGAGATAGGAAAAAGTTTGAAGTGTCTCAGATCAGATAATGGAGGTGAATATTGTAGCAAGGAGTTTGATGATTACTTTTCATACCATGGGATTCGTAGAGAGAAGATAGTTCCAATAACACCACAAGAAAATGGTGTGTCAAAAAGGGTGAACAGGACAATCATGGAGCGTGCAAGGAGTATGAGATTGCATGCTGGTTTGCCCTTATAGTTCTAGGCAGATTCTATAGATATTGTTGTTTACTTAATAAACAGAGGACCTTCAAGATCTTTGGATGGTAGAATTCCAGAGGAGGAATGGACAGGAAAAAAGGTAAACTATTATTTTTTGAAAACTTTCGGTTGTGAAGCATTTGTCCATATTGATAAA
>ML778594.1:562099-588410 GCA_009831015.1 Picea engelmannii | reverse complement strand
CCAATTCATTTGCGATGAAGGATTTGGGTGTTGCAAAGAAAATACTTGGCATGAGAATAACAAGAGACAAGAAAAATAAAAAATTGACATTGTCTTAGGGTGAGTACACAGAGAAGGTGTTGGAGAGGTTTAGAATGCAGAATGAAAAACACGTTAGTACACCTTTGACCATCCATTTGAAATTAACTAAGTAAATGTGTCCCAAGACACATGAGTAGATAGAATACATGTCCAGGGTCCCTTATTCATCAACAATTGGTAGCTTGATGTATGCAATGGTTTGCACAAGACTAGATATTGCACATGCAGTGGGAGTTGTGAGTAGGTATATGAACATTCTAGGTAGAGAACATTGGGAGGCAGTAAAGTGAATTCTCAGGTATTTGAGAGGTACTACTACTCGTGAATTATGTTTAGGAGGTTCAGACACTTTTCTACAAGGATATGTTGATTCAGATATGGAAGGTGATAAAGACAGTAGGAGGAGCACCACAGGGTATGTTTTTACTATAGGTGGAACAACAGTAAGTTGGATTTCAAAACTGCAAAAGGATGTTGCACTTTCAACAACAGAGGCAGAGTATGTTGTTGCTACATAGGCTAGTAAAGAGATGATTTGGTTACAAAAGTTTATGGAGGAATTGGGAAAGAAGCAGGAGAATAACAGGTTGTATTGTGACAGTGAGAGTGCAATTCATCTTGCAAATAACTCAGCCTTCCATTCGAATACTAAGAATATATAGTTGAGGTACCACTTCATATGATCCTCCTTGGAAGATGGACATTTGAAGTTGGAAAAGATACACACTAGCCAAAATACTACAGATATGTTAACAAAGGGAGTAACCAGAGAGAAACTGAGTTCTTGGTCAGTTTCAGTTGGTCTTCAAGAATGAAGATGAAGCTGAGAAATTTTCTAGGTCCAAGAAGGTTCAGAGTCCATCATATACAACAATGATGGAGTTGTTCAGATCAGTCTCCAAGTGGGAGACTATTGGTTGTGGAGCCTGGTTATCTTCCTGACTCAGAGATCTTGTGTTTTTCAGCCATTTTTATACCCCATGAAGACTTTACACACCAGAAGTATGTACACTCTTCCACACGGGGGAGTGCAGAGAGGGAGTACCCCCTTTGCAGGGTCTGGGGGGCTCGGGGGCAAAGCCCCTGAAGGAAAAATTGCCTTGTAAAAGTATATTGTAATTTCATTGTAAATATGGACCATTCATTATAAGGTCGCAGATCTAATGGTAGAAATTATGTTTGGGTTTTTTTCCCTAGAAGGCAACCCTCTTTTATGAGGGAAATGTATTGGGGATATGTATTATGGCAAGTATTGTATTCTGAGAGAGGAGACTATGAGAGAAACAAGAGGAAGTTACAACGGGTTTTGTTGTAGGTTGTATCCCTTCATTTGTTGGATAATAATAAAGGAAGGACCTGGAAATTTCTCTAGTGTACATAGCCCACACTGGGTGAACCACGTAAATCTGTGTCTCTCTTGTATTGCATATCTTTTGTGTTTTGTTTCTGCATTTGTTTTATTTTATTTCTCCGCGGTCCTGTTTTTCTAACAGTGATGACCGTTGATTCGAATCCTAGCCAACTGCTTAGGCATGGAATGATGAACTAGGGATGACGACGAAGTAAAGAACATAAATATTCACAACAATCAACAAAACCAAAGGACAGTCAGAACATCAGGGATCAAATGCCAAGAGAATCAAGCAAGCGACAAACGTAAGGCTATGGGGAAATTTAAGTTCTCAACTAAAATTCTAAGTTAACATCTTATTTACACAGTCAAAAGTACAGAAATCAAATCGTAAGGTAAATAATAATCTACCATGGAGAATAAAAGTAAGTGTACCGTAGCCCAAGTCATTTGCTCTAATTCATTGTCCCACATGCTCCATGCATCTCCCGCTTTCCGACTGATGATACTTCACCGGTACCTCCCAGCCAACGCTAGGAGTACTCTTCTTCTCCCATAGTCCACTGAGATGAAAAGGGACCATGCACACTGAACAAGAGATCAACTAGCTCCCATCTTGCCTCGCAAGGCCGAGATACCACTCCTAACTGAGCTAGGTATCACAATTCCCACAAGCTAAGTCAGTTAAGTATAAAATTCTGCAGCATAACATTATGCATGACAGAAGAGATCCATCCTTCTCCTCCTCCCTCCTTTATATAGAATTTCTAAGTCACTTCTTTCCCAAATTCCCATTTAATTTATTGTTCAATAATTTAATTCAGAAAAATCCTCCCTATAGATGTGTCACCCATCCCCTTCGTTGCACCAGAAATTCTTTTCATTAATTATTAATTACTCCTATTTCCCTCACCCACCTAAAAGAATTCCTAGAATCTCTCCTAGGTGTCATCATATTCCCTTACACATTTTAATGACTTTCCGCCTTACTAATTTACTAGTTGAGTTCAATTTAGAAAGTTCTTAAAGGCAAGATTCCTTTCTAAGTTGGTCATTCTTCTTTTTCCCTATGTTTCCCCTTTTCTTTATGTTTCCCCATTTTTCCTTTAGTTTCCTAATTCTTTAAAATTTCCCTCTATCCCTTTTTATCTAAACTTAAATTAGTAAATGTAGAAAATTATCTTTTACCCCTTTTTCCTTTTAATTAATAAATTTTAATTATCATGTGTAACAAAACAATCATATCCCTTTTAAAATTTTAAATCCCTCAATAATTTGATTTTAATACTTGAATCAAGTTTCTTACCCCCTTTTTGTCACATGTTTAATGATTATTATTATTATTATTATTATTATTTTACCACAAGTATTACTTTCGACCTAGATTTTATTTTTCGAGGCTAGGCGACATTTTATTAGGGAAAATGTTTTAAAATATTTCCTATCACATTATTCATTCTAAGGCCATCTAGGTTTATTAGTTAACAATGCGATGTGTCCTTCAGGATGGACTAGGTGCTCCAAGGGTGCCACTCTCTTCATTTTGTTTCCCTTGCATGACATGCCCTTCAGGACGCACTACATGATCCAAGGGTGTCACTCGCCTCTTTCCATTTTTCTTACGCGACGTGCCCTTCAGGATGCACTACGTGATCCAAGGGTGCTACTTGCCTCTTTCCATTTTTATTGCACAACATGCACTTTAGGAAAACTATGTGCTTCAAGGGTGCCACTCATCTCTTGACTGCCTTGGTAGAAATAAAAAACCCCTGGAATCAATACTCCACCAGGTGATCTTGTGGCAGACTAAGGGCCTCTAAGGAATAATTCCCTTTCCTTATTGTGTGCCCTTTAGAATCATCGTGAGAAACTATCGCAGTCTGCCCTCACGACATTTTAGGTCTTCTTGAAATAGGTAATTGTTAACCTATAGTTTGAGCCACGACATGAGTGCTAGTAGGTTGTGGCAGTGATGTTGTCCACATCTCTCCCTCAAATCCTCTGGTAGTCATGCATGACCCCTCTACTCCACATGTCAATCTGGTCAGCAAGCTATCATCATCCTGCATCATCAATGAATCATGTCAGAATAAAATCCATAATCATAACATCTAATCATATGCACATATGTCATATATATACAACAATCAAACCCCATTAGTCCACTCCCTGACTCGATCCAGAGTCCAAGGGTTTCATCGATGCCTCAGCGTCCTCGAGGCCCAAATCCTGCACACTCAGGAGAATCGATTCAATATCACTTGTCTAAGTCAATACACCAAAATAACATATAATCACATCCATAATGCATCATAATAAAAATCAACGGTGAATGGTTTAATAATCTGGATCACTTGCAAGAAAGTGTCCTCAAAGAATAAGTTCGCTTGGTGCACACAAGAGAGGGATGTTACATACACCCCCTCTTGGTATAAACTTTGTCCTGAAGTTTCACAATATATAAGTGCCGAAATAATGTGTATCACAGTATCATAATTCTATCTATCCAACAAAAATGGAAACTATTGGTTCATATCATATGCGTCCTCCGAGGTCGCCTGGTGCAGATAATAGTTGTCGCACTAGACCTTGACCTCATCTATTGTTAGACATCATAGTTGTCGAATGTGATGATACAAGATGCAGATCGGCTCAGTCGTGAGCGCACCCTCATCTAACACCTGTAGGGTGCTCAAGTCAAAAAATGTGTAGGATCACTAATCAAAATGTCTCAACAGAGACGTGAAAGACATCTTGCATACACCTCAAGAATTAGTCAAGGCTATTCATTAGGCCATGGGCCTCTCTTTTCCACAATCTCATAGGATCCCACGAATGTAGGAGATATTTTAGCACCTTTTCAAAACTTGATCAAACTCTTATGCAGTTTCAACCGCTAAAAGACTCGATCACCACATCGTTACTATGGTTGACATGACACGCATCGACATAACTCTTATGTCGATCCTGCGCTTCCTTGATCCTTTGTCTTATAGTTTTCATTTAATATTCCATTTTTTTTTGGTTCGCTTCCAGTCCCACTAGGATCCTATCCTCAAGCCGATCCCAACTCAGAGGCCTTCGACATGGTCACCCATAAAGGAACTCGAAAGGCACCATCTTAATGGTGCTTTGGTAATTGTTGTTATAAGAGAATTCTACAAGTGGAATGAATTCTTCCTAATGCTTCTGTTGGTCTGTCATGTACATGTGCAACATGTCTTCCAAGGTTTAGTTCGTTCATTTGGTTTTCCCATCCATCTTCGGGTGATATGCAGTACTAAAGTTAAGTCACATTCCCAAGGCCTCCTGGAAACTAGTCCAAAATCGTCCAGTAAACACCAATCCTCAATCGGATATAATCCTCTTAGGTACACCATGAAGCTTTACAATCTCACTGATGAAAAATCCATCTATGTCAGGCGCCTGATAGATCGTATGCACAGGAATAAAATGAGCACTCTTCATCAGAGTGTCGACTACCATGAAAATCAAGTCGTGTCTCCTTTCCATGAGGGGAAATCCAACAATGAAATCCATCGAAATGACCTCCCATTTCGATTCTGGAATAGTGTGTGGATGTAGTAATCATGTCGGATGTCTAGGTTCAGCCTTTACCTGCCGACCTTCTAGACATCTGGCCACATATTTGACTATGTCTGCCTTCATCGCTTTCAAGAAGAATAAGGGTTTAAGGTCTTCCCTCATCTTTGTGACTCCTGGGTGAGCCATGTACACTGCTATGTGAGGCTCATTTAGGATCAAACTCCTCAACTCGTTGTTCAGTGGTACGTTAATCTATTTTTTAAACCTCAATAATCCATTTTCGTCAAACATAAATCCTTCAAATCTTGGTACCATCATTGTGTTTTGTCGTGTAAAATCCTTGACCTCTTTGTACCAGTCATCGTTGCGCTGTAGAGTTAGAATATTTTCATGTAGATTTGTTTGAAGAGGAAACACTAAAAGGATGTGAGGTCTCTGACTCAATGCATTCACCATTCATTTCATTGTTCCTTTTATGTAAGTAATCGTAAACTCGTACTTTCTAAGCAATTCCAACCAATGCCTTGTCGCGTGTTCAGGTGTCTTTCTGTAAAGATGTGTTGTAGTCCACAATGATTCATTTTTAGTTCAAATTTTCATCCAACAAGGTAGTGTCTCCAAACCTTCAAAGCATTAACAATTTCTAACAACTCCAAATCATGCATCGTATAGTTCTCCTCATGCCTTCTCAACTTCCTGGAGATGTAAGAAATCACCCGACCGTCTTGCATCAAGAATCCGCCTAATCCTTCCTTGGATGAATTAGCGCATACCAAGAAGTCCGCGTCCATGTCAGGGAATTTTAGTATCGGTGTTGTTGTCAACATATCCTTGAGCCTCTGAAATGATTCCATGCATTTCTCGATCCAGAAAAACTTCTTGTTCTTCTTCTACAATTTCGTGATCGGATTTTCTATTTTCAAAAATCTCTCAATGAACCGTCCATAGTATCCTGCTAAACCCATGAAGCTACGCACTCCTGATAAATTTATCGGTGCATTCCATTCCAAAATATCTTCGACCTTTTCTATATCCACGGTGATACGTTCGTTGTAGATGACATGGCCTAAGTTGTGAATCTTCGATTGATAAAAAGAACATTTGGACAATTTCCCATACAATTTGTGCTCTTCCAGACATTGTAGTAGGAAGCACAAGTGGTCGTCATGCTCCTCTGTCATCCAAGAGTAAATAAAAATATTATTAATGAATACTTGGACAAACTTGTCCAAGTACTCGCAGAACGCCCCATTCATCAAACTCATAAATACCCCTGGGGAATTTGTCAGTCCAAATGGTAAAACAATAAACCCATAATGTCCAAAACTCATCTTAAAGGCGATCTTAGGGACATCATCCTCCTTTATCTATAACTGGTGATACCCTGATCACAAATCAATCTTGGAAAACACCATCGCACCCTTCATCTGATCGAACAAATGATCAATCCTTAGCAATGGATATTGATTCTTGATCGTTGCCTTGTTCAATTGACAATAGTCATTGCAGAGTCGCCATGACCCATCCTTATTTCGTATGAAAATAACAGGCACACCCCATGGTGACACACTCAGACGTATAAGTTCTAGGTCCAACAACTCCTTTAGTTGCATTCTCAATTCCTATAACTATGAGGTCGACATTTGATAAGGCATTCTAGCCATCAGTTCAGTCCCCGGTTTTAGGTCTATGGTAAACTCCAATTCCCTCTCTTGAGGCATCCCAGGTAACTCCTCTGAAAATATGTCTGCAAACGTTATCACCACCGATAGGTTTTCTAGACCTTCGTCTACTCCCTTCTTGTTTATCGCAAGGATCGTATAAATCTTACATCCCTTGTGCATGCTCTTCCATAACCGCAAGGAAGAGATAAACCTCAAGGAAACTCCCAAGTTTCTACCTACAATAACGCATCTCTTTCCCTCATCATCGACCAAGATCAATTGTTTCATCTTACAATTGAGTATTGCCTCATGCAATTCCAACCAGTCCATACCGATCATGACATCATAAGATCCTAAGATCGTGATAGATAGGTTGGCCCTGGTGACAAAATCTCCCAGGTTAAGGGTACAACCCGTAAAATTTCCTCCAACCTTCTGTTTGGCTCCCGAAGCCATCTCTACAAAGCTAAACTCATCATATTCCACTGCCTTTACCTTAATCCTCTTTAGCGTTGCACCAGAAGTGAAACTCTCAGTAGCACCAAGATCTATTAAAATACTAAGGGTTTGTTCAATGATGGTACCTAACCTCTCGAGCACAATCGATTGGTGCTCTTACTGGCAATTATTCACCACTGCATGAATCCGATGGGCCTTGCCCAAAACTCCCACAGTAGTGGGTCCAGCGGATCCATATTCTCTAGTCCTCTCCACTGGGCAGTCGCACTAGTACTGTGGCTCCCCACAAGTCCAACACCCCTTCTTCATTCTAGTACTCCTGGTACCTGAAGTAGAAGCTGACATCCCACCAGCCTAGAATCCTAGTCTTTTCTGCTGAACAAGCCTAAACTGTTGCTGCTGCGATTGACACTATTGTTGATGTTGTGGTCCTCGGTAAGGGGTCTGTTACTGAGTCACTGGTCATCGAGGTGTAGTGAAAGTGAATCCTCTATGGAAGCCATGATATCATGTTGTATATATGACCGGTGTCTGATGCTGCAACACACCAGATGATACTTGCCTTCTTGGTCTCACTGGAGTCCTACTCTAACCCCCACTGATAAGCTCCTTCTCTACTATCAGGGCCTTCTGGACAACATCATGCAAGGTCTAAGGCATGATAATCCTAACTTTTGCACATATGATTTCATTAAGGTTGAAGACGAACTTGATGACCTTAAGTTTCTTAGTATTAAGATGCAGAGCATACCGAAGCAACTCCAAAAATGGGCCTCATACTCGGGCACCGTATGACCACCCTTACGTAAGGTGTTGAACTCATTGAGTTGATGCTCAATGAATTCCTCTGATAGGTACCTCTCTTAGAACCATTCCTCAAATGGTTCCCATCACACATCTTTGACAACCATGTTCAAAGTGGAAGAAACATCTTCCATCATATAAGAGCACTCCCCTGTCATTTGAAAGACTGCCATGCGAACCTTCAAGTTGGAGGTATAGTCGCACAGTGTAAAGAGAGTCACCAAATTTTCTATCCATTCTTTGATGGCTGCACCTTCCGAGGCACTTGTATACTTGAGAACTCATCCCTCTCGATTTCTCGATGAATGCTAGTGGTACTAGCGGGGGTGCATTGTGGACCCTCAAGGGTACGGGCACCCTGGCCTCATCTCAGTACATATGGTGAATCAAGGCCTCCGATAATCCCTCGAAGGACCCTCATGAGACCATCATCATGCCTTACAATAATTAAATCCAACCCAAGGAGTTTTCCTTCCCCTTGGGAGTTTGACTCTAAGGGTGCAGAAACTTCTGGAGGCGTCACACCTCCTTCCATGGCACCACGTTGTGAACCTCTGAGACATCCTCTAAATGTGATCCCCACATGGACACGTTAAGGTTTTTAATTAATGCAAGGGTTAATACTCATGGGTTTACTACAGTGGAAATCTTGGCGATCTATAGTCACAGGGTTGAACCCGCTCTGATACCATGTGTAACGACCCCATCATTATGACTACAAGCAAAGCAGAAAGTGCAAAAAAAAAATTTGCCCTTTTTTTTTTAAATAGGATGACAACAATGATTATAGATAAACAACACATCTGACAATGAGCATCAGTCCCGTAGAACAGGCAAAAAACAACTATGACTCCATGCACTGGCACAAGAGCAACTGGGCAAAACATGTGTAAAACAACAAGGAGAAACGACTGCCTTCCCGACACAAATATTACCACATCTACAAGCTAAGGGACAACATCCCCATACGAAACAACAGCCTCGACTGCTAGTTAACTAGAACTTCGATGGCATGCAACCCAATGCATTAAGTCGTTCATCCCAAGTGCCAATAGTAAACTTACAACGATCAACAACACCCACACATAAAGCACAAACCCCGACCAAGTTACCCTTCACCTCTATCCCTTAGGGAGTGCAACGATATTAAATAGTTCGAGTCATTGGGTACCATGTGTAACATCCCTTCATTTACTTAGCCACTGATTAGTAAAAGTGTATTACAATATAAACATTAATGATGATAATTATAGGATAAAATTCCATTTATGTCCAATAGATGATAAATAGAATAACATTATGATTACACAAACTTACTATTGAGAACTAGTTAGGTAACTAAAGATACAAGAAACTAGATGTAACCACCCTCTCTTTCATTCATCAAGTAAGTAACTACAAGAGAATATATGAATTAATTGAAATCATAAAGTAAGTTGTAAAATAAAGCAAAAATCCCAGTAATAAATTGTTCGATAAAAACAATAGGTACTTGTACTAATAACATTTAAATTTATTCATCAACGCTTAGTTATCTATCACTAATTCTAGAAAAAGTAAGAAACTACAAGAGAATATAGACATTAATTGAAATCATAGAGTAACTTGTAAACTAAAGCAAAAATCCCAGTAATAAATCATTTGATAAAAACAATAGGTACTTGTACTAATAACATTTAAACTTATTCATCAACGCTTAGTTATCTATCACTAATTCTAGAAATTCTATCTAGTGGAATGACATGAAAATATTGTAAGTTAATATTATTTACTTCACTTGAGGTTACACAACCTGCGCATGACTTTATATATAGAGGTGGAAGTAACAATTTATAAGTCAATAAAAGATTAATCTAAGTCTATAACGAGCACCTGGTGGGATTTTTTTTTATAAGCCAAAATAAATCTTGTTTTAGAGTTGTTAAAGTTACTCAAACAAGTTCATTGTAATTGAAACATCCCTCCAATCATTAAACATAAACATATAACTGAACACAAGTAATTACATTAAAATTAGTAATTACATTACAATACCTTGAAATCAACATTAAAATTAGTAATTACATTACAATACCTTGAAAATGAGTGCCATTGATTTTGATGAAGCTACAACCGTATTAACTTAAGGATCCAAGATGTAAAAGAGAATAATTTCAAAACTTCAATTCCTTTCACGTGACCTTTGTGTCGAGTGTTCTAAAAGTGGAAGTTGTATTCTATAATAAGATATATATATTTTTTATTTACCGAAAACTTAATAGTAATGGCTATTTAAGAAGATTTAATAATGTTTTTGGATGAACATTTTATAATCAAGGATGATATAATTAACGTTACATAATCATTGTACTATTCGTAAAATGACTCATGGTGTCATGTCTCAAGTTATTTCTTAACACATAAATTTGTATAGAGATTTAAGTGGTGAAATATGATATGCAATAGATTTATATATAGATCTATATCTTTTACACATATATAAATATTTGTGTCTTTATATGCACATATATATATTTACTCTCAATACAGGACAAAATCGCTCATTCAGATCAGGGGCACGTAAGGCTAAGTATTGGTCTTTTATTGAGAAAGCTAAAATAATTTCTACAGTCCAACGGTAAAGAGAGGTCACTGACCGAAACTTTTTAGGAGAGTTAGCTATACCCAATGATCGGACTTGAACTTTGACCATTTGACTTATTATAAATATTAGTTACCTTGATACGACAAGAAGCAAAGAGTATTCTCCTTATCCACTAGATGAAATCAGATCTTTACTTAATTAACATTTTGTGACTAGACGCTCACCAAGAAGGGTAGTTCTCTTTTTTTTTCTTATTTTGATTGAATAAAAGACTTCCTTTGATAGTAGGGTGATAGAAGAATCGAGAGAGAACTAAAATTTGAAGGAATGAAATTCACAAGTTCAAGGGACAAGAGTGATAAAGATTCTTGAGACCACTCTAACATATCCATAAGAAAAGTATACCATGGAAATTAAAAAATACTCCAGTGAGAGTATTAACCTCCCAATCACTAGGTTTACTCAAGGAAACTTGGATGAGTATTATCATATAAAAGGCACTGAGTTTGTTAATGAATATCGTAGTCCAAAATAGTTAAAAAAAAACGTATTGAAATTGCGCTCAACAGGGTAAAGTTAAGATTTGGCAGGAATAAAGGTAAGGATGGAACAGTAACAAAAATTGCAACATAAGATTTGGCATGAATAAAGGTAACGATGGAAGTATAGAAAAAAGTGAATATTGCAGAGTATCCCAAGTAATATCTCCCAGCCACTACACCAAAAAAAATGCAGTCTAAATAATTTGTAAACTGTCATTCGAGTGGGCAACATGCAGGCTAAATTCGTCTTAAAATATATTAAAGTGCGTAGGTAAAATCGCATGCCAAAGTTGTAAAAATGTAAGGTAAATTCACAGAGTAAAGGGAAGACCAGATGTAAAAACCCACACAGTAAATTTTCCAAGAAAAACATTAAAACTGTAGACTTAAATCATTTCTAGGAAGGGTATTAAAAACGAGGGTTACTTCACCGGGAAATGCATCTAAATGCAAGGATCAACATAGAGGATCATAAGCGGTTTGCTGCGAGAAAGGAAAACAATCGCAGAGGTGATCAATTGCATCAAGGTGCAAGACAATTACTAAACCATGACAATCAACAGGGGTAGACCACTGGGAAAACTATCATTCACATCATCATCCACGCACAGAAAAGAAGGGCATTAGAATCTCTAGGTCGTTGTGCACCAAAGTGATGACCATCGATTTGGATCATAGCCGACTTCTCAGGAGTGGACTGACGAACTAGGGATGAGGAAGAAGTAAAAAACACAACTCTTCACAAAAATCAACAAAACCAAAGGACAGTCACAACATCAGGGATGGACTTCCAAGGGAATCAAGTCAAGCAGTGAACTTAAGGCTATGGAGAAATTTAAATTCTCAACTAAAATGCTAAGTCAACATCTTCTTTACACAGTCAAAAGTATAGAAATGAAAGCGTAAGGTAAATAATAATCTACCATGCAGAATAAAAGTAAGTGCACCATAGCCCAAGTCATTCGCTATAAGTCGTCGTCCCATGCGCTCTGTGCAGCTCCTGTTTTTTTACTGATGAGACTTTACTAGTACCTTCGAGCCAACGCTAGGGGTACTCTTCTTCCCCCTTAGCCTCCTGAGCTGCAAAGGGGCCACTCACATTGAACCAAAGATCATCTAGCTCCCATATCGGCTCGCAAGGTCGAGCTACCACTCCTCACTGAGCTGGGTATCCCAACTCCCACAAGCTAAGTCGGTCAAGTATAAAATTATGTAGCATAACGTTACGCATGATAGAAGAGATCCATACTTCTCCTCCACCCTCCTTTATATAGAATTTCTAGGTCAATTCTTTCCGAAATTCCCATTTAATTTATTGTTCAATAATTTAATTCAAAAAAATCCTCCCCATACATGTGTCACCCATCCCCTTCATTGCACCAGAATTTTTTTTCAATAATTATTTAATTACTCCTATTTCTCTCACCCACCTAAAAACATTCCTAGAATCGCTCCTAGGTGTCCTCATATTCCCTTACACATTTTAATGACTTTCCCCCTTACAAATTTACTAGTTGAGTTCAATTTAGAAAGTTCTTAAAGGCAAGATTGCTTGCTAAGTTGGTCATTCTTATTTTTCCCTATGTTTCCCCCTTTTTCTTTTAGTTTCCTAATTCTTTTAAATTTCCCTCTTTCCATTTTTATCTAAACTCAAATTAGTAAGTGTAGAAAATAATATTTTTCCCCTTTTTCTTTTTAATTAATAAATTTTAATTAGCATGTGTAACAAAACAATCATTTCCTTTTTAAATTTTGAAATCCCTCAATAAGTTTATTTTAATAATTTAATCAATTTTCTTACCCCCATTTCATCACATGTTTAATGATGATTATTATTATTTTTGTTTTTTTACCACAAGTATTACTTTAGACCTAGATTTTAATTTTCAAGGCTGGGCGACATTTTATTAGGGAAAATGTTTTTAAATCTTTTTTATCACGTTATTCATTATAAGGCCGTCTAGGTTTATTCTCTTAATAGTTAACAACATGATGTGCCCATCAAGACGCACTAGGTGCTCCAAGGTTGCCACTCTCCTCATTCTCTTTCCCTTGCACGACATGCCCTTCAGGATGTACTACGTGCTCCAACGGTGTCACTCACCTCTTTTCATTTTTCTTGCATGACATGCCCTTCAATATGCACTACGTGCTCCAAGGGTGCCACTCGCCTCTTTATGTTTTTCTTGTGCATCATGCCCTTTAGAATGCACTACGTGCTCCAAGGGTGCCACTCGCCTCTTGAATGACTTGGTAGAAATAAAAAACCCCTGGAGTCAATACTCAGCTAGGTGATCTTGTCAAATACTAAGGGCCTCTAAGGAACAAGGCCCCTGTCTTATTGTGTGGCTCTCAGAATCTTCATGAGAGACTGTCATAGTCTTCCCTCGTGACATTGTGGGCCTTCTCAAACTAGGTAATCGTTAACCTACAGTTCGAGCCATTGGCAGGAGTGTTATTAGGTTGTGGCAGGGTTGTTGTCCACACATCTCCCTCAAAATCTATGGTATTCATGTGTGACCCCTCTACTCCACATGTGAGTCTGGTCAGCAAGCTATCATTAGCCTACATCATCAATGAATCATGTTAGAATAAAATTCATAATTATAACATCTAATCATATGAACATATGTCATATATATACAACAGTCAAACCCCATTAGTCCACTCCTTGACTCGATTTAGAGTCCAAGGGTTTCATCGATGCCTCAACATCCTCGTTCCAAATCCTACACACTTAGGAGAACCAAGTCAATAACACCTGTCTAAGTCGATACATCAAAATAACATATAATCACATCCATAATACATGATAATAAAAATCAATGGTCAATGGTATAATAATCTGGATCACTTGCAAGCAAGTGTCCTCAAAGAATAAGTTCACCTAGTGTGCACAAGAGTCGGATGTTACATACACCCCCTCTTGGTCTAAACTTTGTCCCAAAGTTTCGCAATATATAAGTGCCGAAATAATGTGTATCATAGTATCATAATTCTGTCTATCCAACAAAAATGGAAATTGTTGGTGCATATCATATGCGTCCTCCGAGATCTTTGGGTGCGGACTATAGTTTTCCCACTAGACCTTGACCTCATCTATTGTTCGACACCATAGTTTTCGAATGCAATGATCCAAGATGTGGATCGGCTTAGATGTGAGCGCACCCTCATCTAACACCTGCAGGGTGCTCAAGTCAAAACATATGTAGGATCACTAATAAAAATTTCTCAACAGAGACGTGAAAGACATCGTGCATATGCCTCAAGAATTAGGCAAGGCTAGTCATTAGGCCATGGGCCTGTCTTTTCCACAATCTTGTAGGATCCCACAAACATAGAAGATATTTTAGCCCCTTTTCCAAACTTCATCTAACTCTTATGTGGTTTTAGCCACAAAAAGACTCAATCGCCACATCATAACTATGATCAACACGATGCGCATTGACATAACTCTTCTGTCGATCCTACGCTTCCTTGATTCTTTGTATTATAGTTTGCATTTAATCTTCAATTTTTTCTTTGAATTGCTTCCGGTCCCACCAGGATCCCCTTGAAGGATGCACTGTCTGGTTCACTTGTATACTTGAGAACTAATCTCTCTCGAGTTATCGATGAATGCTAGTGGTACTGGAGGGGGTGCGCCACAGACACTCAAGGGTATAGGCACCCTGGCCTCATCTCAGTAAAAATGGTGAATCAAGGCCTCTAACAATATCTCGAAGGACCCTCGTGAGACCATCATCATACCTTACAACAATTGAATCCAGCCCAAGGAATTTCCCTTCCCTTTGGGGGTTCGACTTCGAGGGTGCGGGAACTTCTAGAGGCGTCACACCTCCTTCCATGGCACCACGTTACGAACCTCTGAGGCATCTTCTAAATGTGATCCCCACATGGACATGTTAATACTTTTAATTAATGCAAGGGTTAATAATCATGGTTTTACGACAGTGGAAATCCTGACGATCCACAGTCGCAGGGTTGAACCTGCTCTGATACCATCTATGACGACCCCATTATTATGACTACAAGTGAAGCAAAAAGTGCAATTTTTTTTTTCCCATTTTTTTTTTAAACATGATGACAACAACGATTACAACTAAAAAAACATCTGACAATGAGCACCAGGCTTACAGAATAGGCAACAAACAAATATGACTCCATGCACTGGCATAAGAGAAACTGGGCGAAACATGCATAAAACAACAAGGAGAAACAACTTTCAACCCGACACAAATATTACCACACCTACAAGCTAAGGGAAAACATCCGCATCCGACACAAAGACCTCGACTACCAGTTAACTAGAACCTCACTGGCACGTGACCCAACACATGAATTCGTTCATTCCAAGCGCCAATAATAAACGTACAATAATCAACAACACCCACACGGAAAGCACAGACCCCGTCCAAGTTATCCTTCACCTCTATCCCTTAAGGTGTGCAACGATATTAAATAGTTGGAGTGATTGGGTACCATGTGTAACATCCCTTCATTTACTTAGCCACCGATTAGTAAAAGTGGATTACAATATAAACATTAATGATGATAATTATAGGACAAAATTCCATTTATGTCCAATAGATCATAGATAGAATAACATTATGATTACACAAACTTACTATTGAAAACTAGTTAGGTAATTAAAGATACAAGCAACTAGATGTAACCACCCTCTCTTTAATTCATCAAGTAAGTAACCACAAGAGAATATAGAAATTAATTGAAATCATAGAGTAACATGTAAAATCAAGAAAAAATCCTAGTAATAAATCGTTTGATAACAACAATAGGTACTAGTACTAATAACATTTAAACTTATTCATCAACAATTAGTGATCTATCATTGATTCTAGAAATTCTATCTAGTGGAATGACATGACAATATTATAAGTTAATATTATTTACTTCGCTTGAGGTTACACAACCTGCGCATGACTTTATATATAGAGGTCCAAGTAACAATTTATAAGTCAATAAAATATTAATCTAAGTCTATAACGAGCACCTTGTGGAATTTTTTTATAAGCCAAAATAAATCGTGTTCTAGAGTTGTTAAAGTTACTCAAACAAGTTCATTCTAAGTGAAACATCCCTCCAATCACTAAACATAAACATATAACTGAATACAAGTTATAGAGCATAAGATTGTTGAAAATCGAATCAATTTTTTTTTATTTTTTTTTTGCACAAGTAGTCGAAATCAACATTTAAATTAGTAATTACATTACAATACCATAAAAATGAGTGCCATTGATTTTCAAGAAACTACAAGCATATTAACTTAAGGATCCAAGACGTAAAAGAGAACAATGCCAAAACTTTAATTCCTTTCTCGTGACCTTCGTGTCTAGTGCTCTAACTTGTTAAAGTAAAGTGCAACATGTATTATATAATAAGATATATATAATTTTCATTTACATAAAACTTAATAGTAAGGGCTATTGAAGAATATTTAATAATGTTTCTGGATGAAATTTTTATAATTAAGGATGATATAATTAACGTTAAATAATGATTGTACTATTTGTAAAATGACTCATGGAGTCATGTCTCAAGTTATTTATTAACACATAAATTTCTATAGAGATTTAAGTGGTGAAATAAGATATGCAACTGATTTATATACAAATCTATATATTTTACATGTATATACAGATCAGGGGTGCATAAGGGTAAGTATTGTTCTTTTATTGAGGAAAATAAAATAATTTCTATAGTCCAATGGTAAAGAGAGGTCATTGACTGAAATTTTTTAGGAGAGTTAGCTATACCCAACGATCGGACTTGAACTTTGTCCATCTGATTTATAACAAATATTAGTTACCTTGATACGACAAGAAGGAACGAGTATTCTCCTTATCCACTAACTTAAATCAGATCTTTACTTAATTAACATTTTGTGACTATATGCTCACCCAGAAGGGTAGTTCTCTTTTGTTTTCTTATTTTGATTGAATGAAATACTTCCTTTGACAGTAGGGTGATATAAGCATCGTGAGAGAACTAAAAGTCGAAGGAATGACATCCACAAGTTCAATGGACAAGAATGATAAAGATTCATGAGACCACTCTAAAACATTGGTAAGAAAAGTATACCATGGAAATTAAAAAATAGTCAAGTGTGAGTATTAACCTCCCAATCATTGGGTTTACTCAGTGAAATATGGTTGTGTTTTATCATATAAAGTGCACTGGGTTTTTTAATGAAAATCGCAGTTCAAAATAGGGTAAAGGAATGAAGGTTCGAGTCGATGGAACAGTAACAAAAATTGCAGCGTAATATTCGCCATGAATAAAGGTAACTCGCCATGAATAAAGGTAACGATTGCAGTCTAAAGAAAAGTGAAGATTGCAGAGTATCCCAAGTAATATCTCCCAGCCATTACACCAAAAAAAACACATTCCAAATAATTTTTAAACTGTCATTCGAGTGGGCAATACACAAGCTAAATTTGTCTTAAAATATATTAAAGTGCAGATGTAAAATCCCAGGCCATAGGTGTAAAAACATAAGGTAAATTCATAGAGTAAAGGGAAGACCAGATGTAAAAACTCACACAACAAATTTTCTAGGAAAAGCATTAAAAACGCAAACTTAACTCATTGTCAGGAAGGGTATTAAAAACATAGAGTCACTTCGCCAAGAAATGCATCAAAATACATGGATCAATGTAGAGGATCATAAGCAGTTTGTTGCGGGAAACGAAAACAATCGTAGAGGTGATCAATCGCATCAAGGCGCAAGACAATTACTCAACCATGACAATCAAAAGGGGTACACCACTGGGCAAACTATTCTTAGCATCATCATCCATGCACAGAAAAGAAGGGCATTAGAATCTATAGGTCGTTGTGCTAGTAGGCTATGGTAGGGTTGTTGTCCACACCTCTCCCTCAACATCTCTAGTAGTCATGCGTGACCCCTATAATCCACATGTGAGTCTGGTCAGCAAGATATCGTCATCATGCATCATCAACGAATCATGTCAGAATAAAATCCATAATCATAACATGTAATAAGATGAACATATGTCATATATATACAACAATCAAACTCCATTAGTCCACTCCATGAATTGATCCAGAGTCCAAGGGTTTCATCGATGCCTCAGCATCCTTGAGGTCCAAATCCTACACACTCAGGAGAATAGAGTCAATAGCACCTGTCTAAGTCAATACAACAAAATAACATATAATCACATCCATAATGCCTCATAATAATAATCAACGGTCAATGGTATAATAATCTGGATCACTTGCAAGCAAGTGTCCTCAAAGAATAAATTCGCTTAGTGTGCGCAACAACAGGATGTTACAGAAATGTACAAGGGTTGAGAGAAGGCCAAAGAGGAAGTTAAACTAGATAAATTTGAACCAGTCAAAGAGGAAGGAGGAGGTGATGAATGTGGGCCTTCATAACCCTCCTCACTATCATCCTTATCATCATCGTCTTCAGAGGGAGGTAAAAATTATTCACATAAAAATAATGACTCTAAGAATGATGATCATAATCTTTATTTATTAAATTTGGATGTCAAGATTGAATTGTCAACGTATGATGGATAATTGAATACTGAGAAATTGGACAATTGGATCAAGAAAATAGAGATATATTTCAGGGTTCAAAATATTATGGACAACACTACAAAAATACAATTAGATTCTCTTCAACTAAGTAGTCCAACCTTAATATGGTGTGAGATTAAGATGCATGATGATCTTGTTCAAAAGGGTAATGTAACATCTTCTTGGGATAAATTTACTAAGGCCATAAGAAAAAAGTTCTATCCACTAGTTTATACTCAAAAGAAAATTATAGAATGACAACATCTAAGGTAAGCTAAAGTCCAAAATATTCAAGAATATAAACATGAATTAAAAAAGAAGGCACTATCCTTAGGAATACCGTTGTATAACCATGAAAGTCTTCTAAATTATATTGGCACTATGCACTTATATCTCCATCACACTATTTTAATGTTTAACCCTACTAACATTCATAAAGTTTGAGTACAAACTAAACATATGGAGACTAGTAAGGGTAAGCATGCGATCGAAGATAAGAAGCCATAAAAGTTTGAGAAGAAACCAAAAGGAAAATGGAAGAGTAAGAAGTAAGCTTCAATAAAGAAAGATAAAGGAATACTTACATGTTCCCACTCTAAGAAAAAGGGACATGAGGAATTACAACATTGGAATCTACATCCAGAATTATGATTGAAGAAGTTCAAGGATAAAGGGAAGTAGAAGATTGTTGCATCAACTCGACAAGATCTAGGATCAGATTATGGAGATGAATCAAAGATCATGGAAATAGGACGTAAAGTTATGTATATTATCAACTCTAATTCTTCAATTTCTAAATTGGAAAGTGATATTGATCAAAACAAGAGAAGTGATATTTTTCATATCAGTGTTATAATCAAGCATATAAAGGTAGATACTTCGTTTGAAAGTGGATCACAAGTTAACCTAATATTTGAAGAAATTGTTAAGAAGTTTGTTTTGAAGATGTCGCCTTGTAAAAATCCATATCCATTAGTTTAGGTGTGTGAATATGCTAAGTTTTAGGTGATGAAACATTGTAAGATCATATTTTCAATTACAACTAAGTTCTTTGATGAGGTTGAGTTAAATGTCGTGGCTCTTGAAATTTGTGGCATTGTATTCTGTAGTCCATATCTATTTGACAAGAATGCCATATTCTTTTTTTAAGGGAACAAATATCATTTTTCCAAGAACGAGGTTGAATTTATTGTCAAATCTCATTGTATCAAAGCTAATGTTCCTTTAGTGAGCACAGCGTAAATGAAGAGACTCGTGAGTGAAAGTAAATATTTATTTCTCATGATAGTGAAACAAAAAGAAAAAGGTATATCAGATGCTTTATTAGGATGTGAACCATATCATAAATGGGATTTAGTAAGAATAATATCTAATTATGATGATTTATTTCAGGAACCTACATGGTTTCCTCCTAAGAGGGAGGTTAAACATGAAATTTATTTGCAGTAGGATTCTTCTCCTCCTAACATTGGTATGTACAGGTCATCAATGATTGAGAATTCATAAATTAAGAAGCAGGTTCATGAGTTTCCCGATAAGGGAGTCATTAAGAAAAAATCCTCTATGTGTTGATCTCCTATTTTATTAGTTCCAAACAAGGATGACACGTGGAGGATGTGTATTGATTTCCAATCCCTAAACAATATTATGGTAAAGAACCATTTTCCTCTTCCCAGAATTGATGATTTATTGGATCAACTAAAGAATGTTATTTGTTTCACTAAGTTAGACTTGAGAAGTGGTTACCGTTAGAACAAAATCGCAGAAAGTGACATATGGAAAACTTTTGTCAAGACAAAGAATGGGTTGTTTGAATGGTTAGTTTTTCCATCTGGGTTATGGAATGCACCAACGAAATTCATGAGGGTTATGAATGATGTGTTATGGCTTTAAATAGACTATTTTTTCATCATTTACTTAGAAGATATATTGATATTTAGTCGAAGATGTGAATATCATGTAAACCATGTCAAGACAATTTTTGCACTCTTGAAGAAGGAGTTGTATATCAATATGTCTAAATGTGAGTTTGGAAAAAAATCTCAAGTATATTTGGTCTACATTATAGGGAATGGTCAGCTAAAGATAGATCTTACAAAAGTAGAATTTATTGTGAATTATCCCAAGCCAACTACTACCACAGAAGTCAGGAGATTCTTGGGAGAAGTACAATACTGGAGGAAATTCATTGTTAATTGATCTTTCATAGTAGTTCCTCTGCATGCATTGACAACTGTGAAACGATTCTTTCAATGGGGAGTAAAGCAGCATAAATCCTTCTAGACATTGAAAGAAAAGTTAATCACCACACCATTTTTGGCTCTTCCAGATATAAAACGGCCATTTGGGATTCAAATTGATGCAATCGGATATGCCATGGGAGCAGTCTTGATGCAACATGGTAAACCTATATGTTATCATTCTGAACCTTTCACAAAAGAAACAATTAACTATCCAACATATGATAAGGAATTTTATGCATTGTTATGAAGCGTGAAAAAATGGAGTCATTACTTAATGGGGAAGGAGACAATAATTCATACAGATCATAGACCATTATAGTATTTGAAGTTAGAGACCAAGCTACAATAGTCACGAAATTTCAGGTGGATGGGTTTCTTACAAAAATTTCATCTGGTAATCAAATATAAGAAAGGTATTCATAATAAGGTTCGAGATACATTGTCAAGACCAATGATTAATGCATCCACAATAGTAAGGTATGATCATTTAGCTCATGAAATTTATGTTGAACAATATACTAAGGATGATTATTTTAAAGATGTATATGAAGCATTGACTCATGTCCATCAACAATCATATTATCATGTACATGAAAATTTGTTATATCATCTTGGAAAAAGTTGTATACCCAAGGATGAAAGAGTAAATGTAATTAGAGAATCTCATACATCTCTCATTTCTGGTCATTTCGGGGTTGGTAATATAGTAGCATAGTTGCAGAGATATTTTTATTGACCTCAAATGAATGAGTCAATTTCCAAGTATATCAAAGGGTGATTTGTGTGTTCCACTAGAAAGCCTAGAAATATAAAGTTTGGATTATATATGCCACTTTCATTACCTTCTCAACCATGGAAACGTATCAGCATGGATTTTGTAGGGGGTTTATCGATGTCGAGGACAGGTCATGATTACTTATATCTAGTCGTGGAGAGATTCAGTAAGATGTGTATTCTAATTCCATGAAATAAATAGACCATAGTTAAACAAACAACGTAGATGTTGTTCTGCAATATTTGGGTTCATTTTGGGTTACCTACATCTATTATATCAGATCGAGATTATTACTCTTTGGGAAAGTTTTGGTCTCATTTATGGGAGGTAATGGAAACTAAGTTAAATAAGAGCACAACTTTTCATATGAAGACATATGGATAGACAAAGGTGGTAAATAGAGCCGTGGTACACCTACTTTGAGTATATTGCAGCAAGCATCCAAATTTATGGGATGAGTAGTTACCTTATTTGAAACATGCCTATAACCATGCCATGCATTCTTCTACTCATAAAAATTATTTTGAAGTACGTTTGGGGTAATTTCCTAAATCACCTATATAATTTTATTTTGGAGAATCAAATAAAGAAGATGTACATGATGATATAGATAAAGCTAAGTGTTTCATTCAAAGAATCCAATGGGTAAATCAAGCAGTACAAGAACAGTTGGAGAAAATACAAGCCAAATATAAGGTGAGGCATGAGAAACATTAGGTTGATAATCAGTTTGAAGTTTGTTATCAAGTATGGTTACATATGAGAAAGGATAGAATGAAGGGTCAAGGTAAAAATCTAAAACCAATCTGATATGGACCATTAAAAAATCTTATAGAAGATTAGTACTAATGTCTTTCGTTTAGATATACCAACCTATATGAAAATGTATTGAGTGGTAAATTTTGAGAATTTGAAACTTTATGAGCCTCCTATGATTATGGATGAAGATGAAAGTATTCAGGTTCCAATAGTTGATGATTTTTCTCCAGAGTATTTAGACGAGTGAGAGGAAGATTATATTCTTAACAGAAGAATCAGGACTTCACAGTGAGGTGATGCGGAATATCTTTGAGTTGGTATTATAGGGGTGAAACCAATCAAATCAAAGTGTGTGGAGATCATAAGGGTGAGGGATATTTACCCTCACTTAGTTTTTGAGTAATCAAAACTTTTGGTGTTCCAAAAGGATTCCAATGGGAAGGAATGATCCAAGAGGATCCAAGAATTCTCAGAGAGGTTTGTATTTGGAAATTCTCTATAAAACTACTTCAGTGCATATAACTCGGTGATATATTTCCAATTATGCCAAAATAACTTCAAAAAACGTTTGTATGAAAAAGTTATGGACGGTCAAAATTCGGGTTAAACCAGGGAAAAGACAAAATTCAATAAGGTCAAGGTGACATGTGGGTTACATGTGACATGACCATACATGTAATACAATGATGAAGTGGTGACCTCGCATGGAGACACATGGTAGGAAGGTGAGGTGACATGTCAAGTTTGCAAGTAACCGGGAAATATGTACATATCGTTGCAAGCACCAATTATATGTCGACATGTGGAAATGATAAACTAATGAGAGGTTTCCATGTGGTAGCCTCCCATTGGCCATTATTGGTTAATGTTTTTCAAAAGTATAAGAGTCAACGACGGTTGAACCTGTGACCTCTTATAACCTTATACAAACCTCCATTTCCAATATGCCACAACAATGTTACTTAATCGTATATGGTGGCGATTATTTTTAATTTATGTAGAGGATTTAATTAGCAAAAAAAAATAGACGAGGGCCCAAGCCCTCAACCCATGTTTTTTTTTAAGTTCCATGTAACCATACCCATATTCCATTAGTGTTTCAACTATATTCCAACTACACAATATATTTGTATGGGCGTATCTATATTCCCAACCACCATATAACCAAAATGATATATATAGTGTGGTCGACATGGTTTGACCCCACAAAAAACTATGTAATATGCCAACACTTAACAAATTCATCTAAGGGTGCAGGTTTGTTAGGAGCCCACCTAACAAACTTTTAATTCCAACCAACGTTTCAAGTGGTGCTTTAAGCCCGATCCTCTTATTTAATGGTGTGCAGACTGAGTAAAAGGACACACAGAGATGTAGTATGGTGTGTCAAAGTTCATTCCCGAGGGTAACTAGACTTGGAGGTTACACCATAATATATGCCACAGGGATCTAACATGGAATTTTATGAAATTATACTCATTTTTATTGAAATTTCGCAATGAATTTGATGCCATACTCTCTTTTTCAGTTTGAGCAATGCGGAAGAAGGTCATTGTAAAACACAAACATTTGAGGATTAATAAATATGTCTCTACTAGAAGTAGACCCATAGACAAACCAAATTGGGTGAACTCCATTATCAAACTTGTGTATGTGATTTTAGTATTGTTTCTCTGTTTCCGCTCAGTTATTTGCAAGTTATTTATCATTAAAGTGTATTTGGATAGATAAGTTATTAAGACCTCATATTGTCTCATTACCCATTAATTGGGGAATATTAGATTAGTAATGTTATTTTATTTATGCCAGCTTTATTCCATTACTTGTAATTATACCTCCTAGTCTCCTATATATACCAAGGAGACATTTTCATATGGAATCATCTTGTACTTGAACATTTAAGTGGGGTAAAAGGAGGTTTCCCCATCGAAGAGGCTTATTATCTGAAATTATCTCTTTTTCAAGGCATTGAGTACTTTTTTTGAGGTGTTTCTATGCTATATTGATATTTGGTTCTGAACATATGGTATCAGAGCTCAAGGTCTTGGGGTTTCGCTACTACATATGAGACACCTTGGTATTTTATCTATAACTTGTTTTCTAAAACGTTTCAGAAGGCACAGCTTGGAAGATATTTAGTAGACGGATAAAGGTATGTTGGGTTAAAATTTCAGCTCCTGGGGCCTTATGATTTCGGAGATACAACCTGTACAATATAGGGTTCTGGAATCATCCTGAATGGAGTCATTGCGGAATTTTCACTATAAAAATTTTTCTATAATGATTCAAACCCTTAAGTATGGAGGATATTCATAGAAATTAGTAAGGTATCTATGGTAGAAATTTCAGCTTCTGGGTCATCTTAAATTTGTAGGTATACCCTGTGTAAGATAGGGTATTTGACTAGTCTCAAGAAGGTGTTCCAGGTAAAACAATCATAACTTCTTCCTGTAGTATCCAAATTGAGTGGGACTAGTTTCATTGGATCGTGGATAGTCTGTAATATTTTTGGTACAAGTTGCAGAATTTATATCAATTATTTTGTGCGGGGCACGCTATACAAGTGAGATCTCCTAGAAAGGCCAAAAAGCAGCAAGTTGTGGGGAAGTTACCATAAATTCCACTTGGCACATCCAATTTTGATCAGAGTTGTGGCATTGCAGAGAAGAAATATAATAGAACTACATAAAATAAAGTTTCATACCCAGAAGGGTCGAAACTTGGGAGATACAATAGAATAAAGATTGTCTAGCAGAACCACCTCAAACTAAAGGTTCAAAAGTGATACTTGGTCAACATGCCACCCAAAAAGGGAAATTCTACACCAAATAAGCCTCTAGAAAATCCTACTTGGACTCTTGATGAAGGTGAAGAAATGCATAGGGACATAAATGATTTACAAAAGAAGATAGTAACAAAAGATGAAATACAAGAGAGGGAAGCTAAGTTAGAGGGAAAGATGGATAGTTTAAAAGAGGAGATCATGGAAGTATTGAAAAATTTCATAACAGAGAAAACACCTGAAAGTGAAAATGCATCCCATGAAATTCATGATAAGGATACAAGGAAGGTGAATCAAGAATGGAGAAAGTCCAACTTTGGGTTGAAGACCAACCACGTTCCTAATATTGATATGAGGAAGTTTGATGGCAAGGACCCAATCACATGGATACTTCAGATGGAGCAATTCTTTGATCTACATAATGTTCCACATACATAAAAGGTATGAATTGATTCTTTATATTTAGAAACTAATCAATTTGTATGGTATCGATGGCTTTTTCCTCGCAAATCACTCATCACTTGGACAATTTTCACAGAAGAAATGATAGAACACTATGAGGATACAGGGAGCAATACCTTCTTTAGCCAATTGATAAATCACAAGAAAAAGGGTTCAGTTACAGAGCACAATGAGAACTTCCAAAGATTGAATATAAAGGTAACCGATATTCCAGATGAGCACTTGATTGATGTATTCATAGGGACTTTAAAGGATAACATTCAACATGAGGTTCTCCTTTGGGAACCCAAGTCATTGGAGAATGCATTTAAGGTGGCAAGAAATGTTGAAATTAAAAATATGGCTATGGCTACTAGAAGGAACAGTCCTAACATCTATAGAGAGAACAATGCTCCTTCTTCTAAAACACCTCAACCTACAAGATTGACACCTCAACAATTGGAGGAAAGAAAAGAAAAAGGTTTATATTTTAATTGTGATAGGAAGTACAGTAAGGGACATAAGTGTGGTGAGAAGAAATTATTCTACATAGATTGTGAAGAGGAATAAGAACAAGAACAAGAACCATCTCAAGATGAAAACGTAGAAGCAATTTCATTTGAAGAGTTGACTTCCACGATATCGTGTAATGCATTGGATGGAAATAGAACTCCTGAAACCCTCAAGATCGAAGGATACATCAAA
>ML778594.1:523514-553955 GCA_009831015.1 Picea engelmannii | reverse complement strand
ATATCATTCAACCAAAGTGTAAAAATAGGTAAATTGCTTTGATTGTATTTGACGAAATCATACTCAACGAATTTCGTTATTGATTACCACATAGTCAACAGACATAATCGAAAATAGTGATCATAACCACCAGAAGCAGTGATAACCATAACCTGGGCGATAATCAAATCGAATCGTGACTGAGTCAAAAACAAAAACACATCGCAATTCTGGGCATAATCAATTTCTTAACAATATATTTGTTTAAACTGAGCTGATAACACGGTCAATCAACGCGAATCGATAGGTTGGATATAACAGTCATGAATCATATCTATTTGCAACTGAGTTATGCATACACAGCATGGTATCCGAATTAGTTAAAAGACATGAAATCTTAAATTGCTAAACATATCATACATATAACCAAATCGAAATGACATATTGACTGTGTTCAAAATTAGGATGCAAGAAACAGTCTGTGTTTAGAATATATTGACGATTTCAATTATCAATAGAGTATTCGATTAAAACAAATCAAATCAAATCAAATCTATCCCATGATCATTCGAATCAAAGCCAAATCCAATTGATAATGAAAATTGATTTATTAGAACCAAATTATATACAAAATTTGCATGCTTATGCGACAGAGCAAACCATGGTGTAAAACAGAGTTTATAAATAGGTGAAAATCATAACAGTGAGGTTGATCTAGCTACGCCAATTTTGAATTGACGAATGTTGTTGCTGAGTCCACGTTCTTGAACAAAATCGAACCTGTTGTTTGCTGCTTCTTGTTTGTGGATGACATCTTACCCTTTTGATTGGAGAGATTTGCAACTTGCTCTTCTAGATCGTGAATTCTGGATTGCAGCATTGGCACATCAATGTAATACCTTTCTAGCCATGCACCACACTGTTCACACGGTGGAGAAGCTCGCTGAGACAGAACATGAGGGGGGTTCGACGAGTCACCAAGGGTTTCACAGGGCATTTTAATGCCGGGATAATTCAGATCATCTCGTAAACAAGGTGGTAGATTCTTGACAAAATCATAAGCGGGTTTGTCACACAGACCTTCGGAATAGGGATACTCGCTTGCTAGGAAACGTTCAATTTTCGAGTCAGAATCTTCACTGAGCTCAATAGGGTCAGGGTTGACAGGTTCTTTTGGTTTGTTTCTTGCCATGCGAGAGATTAACCGATCATTTTTCTTGCCTTTAGAGTTGGCAATGGGTTTGGTCTTGGGCTTTTTAGCCACGGGTTTAACATTCTCCACATCCTCGGTGATAGAAATGTGTAGGTCAATAGGTGGCTCGAGTAGAGGTTTGGGTAGCAGGGCACTGTAAGGGACAGGGGGTTTAGACTTGGTTTCACTCACCACAGGTTTGTCAACCTGTGGTGGGCTTGACTCATCAAAACTATTGCATTTGAGAAAATCATTCCAACAGTCCCGACGTAACCCCAAATGGGAAACCACCAGCATTTTAATTAACCCAAAATGAAATAGGTTGTTCTCAGCCTGGTTTCGTTTGAACCTTTTGGAAATTTTAAACAGACTCCTATCTAAGTAGAAAGGCATGTTTAGTTCAAAACCCATGAAAACCATAAGTAGCCGAAGGTGATACATGAAAACGAAACCATACCTGCCCTCGCAGGTTATGAATTGCTTGATTACCATGAGTAAGTCGTGCCAGCGCTACTTAAGCATGTTTGCAAGCAAACCCTTGTCACAAGAGCTCACTCTTCTTGACTGAAAGAGTAATGTCCACGGGACATCCTCAACTTTACAATTTTTCGACCATCTCTATCCGACAGCAGGCAGACCGGTGGCTAGACTGAGAAATTCTTCATCAATTTCTAACTACACATCCCCAATCTTGGCTCGACAACCATCGAAGGTTAACGCAAATTGTCGAGCCACGATAGGGTTATAACCATAAAACTTTCGAATGAATGGGAGCCACCCGAATTCTTCCAGGTCACTGTAAGCACCATCAAACATTAACAATGCCTGGCAACCATTAGGCTCAACTCTAATGATTGGCACCATGGCTCGGGCTCATGGTAGGGTTTGGATAACACACAGGAGCAAAATCGCTTATGCCAACAGCTGAGAACGATGAAAGGCGAGGTGAATGAATATGTGCGTGCGAAGGTGGCGGGTTAGTTCACCGCCATGCAAAATATTAATGGCGCAGTACCATCCCTGTTCCATCAATCATAACATGAACCAAAATATTCGGCCATCCCAAGGTTTAAACGGTGAAATATAATATACCAATGCGCCATACTATGGTTTGAAACCATGAATGTTCCATCAAACCCACAAATTAATCATATGCCAAACAATAATTCAAACCATAAGCTCAAAATCCAAAAGTTCAATGAATGCACCATTGTAAAACCATCAAATTATTACCAATCCATATAAAATCCAATTCATATGTTACATATGCGCTTTGTATAATCAAGGTTTATAAAGCATGGGCAAAAATCGATAAGCAAAGTGCTTTTGATAAATAAGGATCACATCATATAAGAATAAAAAACAATCATAACCCTTATATAATCAAGTAAAATTTATGAATTAGCATGCTCAATGCCTTATCAAAATAAAAGCCAAGTTGCGCAATCAAAGAAAAAGTGGGCGAAGTTTGAAAAATCGTTCCAGCCACTTAACAATAAACCAAAGGTAAGCACCAATCAGCATTTCGATAAGCAGATCATGATAATTAAAATAACGATGGAGGATTTTTCATGCTTTCAGTCGTGAAAACTGAAACAAGATCAAATTGCAATCGTCGCAAGGAAAGAAAATATCGTTTATTTGCAAAATGCGACGATAACTTGACGTTCAATAGACAATAGTTGTAGGCAGCTTTTAGGGCAATTGAAAAAATTGAACTGGCTGCCAACAATGGTGACACACTGGGAGAAGCAGTTATCTCTGTCAAAAGAAACAAATTCAGATTAGGATAGCAGAGAAAAATTTAACTCAGAAACAACCACCGGAAAATCGTATAAACATCAACATTTACCATCTTTTCCAGCGATGTTTTAAAAGATGTAAACCAATAACAGTCTCAAGATCAGCAAGTCACGATATTAATGATAAACCTTCAATACTATTGGCATGGCCACTGCTGCCAGCAGGCATCCATAGCCTCGACAGGGTTTCCATTTAACCCACTCGGATGTCTGTATCTTGTCAAGAAGTTCTAGATCAGAATAAAGGACTTTTGAAAGAGGTTTATTATATTTTTTCACAGATTTTCGTTTACCCAACATTGCTTCGCTGCCAGCGGGCCTGTTCAGTACCCCGACGAAGTTGTCTTGGCACCATGTTTGCATTTACCCGCTGCCAGCGGACCTGTTCAGTATCCCGACGGGTTTACAAACACTTCCCACAACTTTTATTGATATTTTTATTTTGTTTTTCTTTTATAGATAGCTGAGCGGGGTGACGCTGAAAAATCTTGATATTTTAACATATTTTTCAGACCTCATCAGAATTTTTGACACAATCCTTTATCCAGCTCCAGAAATGTTTTATTTCTAAAACAACTTACTATGACAGGGATACCTCCTTTTGAGTCATTCCTCTACGGAAAAGGGACAACGTAAAAAGATAAAGATAATCATAACAAACTTCACTCAGAGATTGAAATTAGAAAACTTCTTTCAAACAACAAAATTTTCCAGCATAAATATCAGTTTATAAACACATTACTGATGTTCGTACAATCTTTCAGAAGTTATTTCAGCGAAGAAATTTTTCTTATGGTCTTTGTCTGAATAGTTCAGCGCACAAGCAAGGAAGTGTTTCAAAAACAACACAAAACTGATCAATCCAAATCAAAACCAAAAACGAAAATAAAGGTAAAAATCAAAACAAAAGGAAATATCTACATAATATACAAGGGTAATAATCATGCGAAGTATCTTTTCAGGGCTTGGCCATTCACTGGATAGGTGTCAAGCTGCCCTTAAAGATTCTGTAAATGGAAGGAACTAGGACCCAACTTTTCAGCAATCAAAAATGGCCCAAGCCACAAATTTTGAAACTTGGTGTGCTCACCCTTTCCTTCATGCGGTTTGTCCCACTTTAAAACGAGATCGCCTACTTCAAAATTCCTATCAGAAGCAGAACTAGAATCGAACCAGATTTTAATCAGTTGTTCATGTTGATCTAACTTACGCTTAGCTTGGGTTCTTACTTCTTCTAACTTCATGAAAGCGTTAATATGGCTTTCTAAAGGGGGACAATATTCTTCTTGAATTTTTTGTGATAATTGAAGCGAAGGAAGAAGAATGTGAGGTGGAAAAATGGCTTCTCTGCCATAAACAAGGAAAAAGGGAGAGTTACCTATAGTGGATTTGGGTGTTACCCTATCAGTCCACAGTGAATTAAGCAGTGCATTATGCCAGTTCTTGTGATTTTCAGCCACAGTTCTCTTGATAATCTTGATCAAGTTTTTGTTTGTCGATTATGCTAAGCCATTTCCCTGGGGGTAGTAACTAGCAGAATACTTAAGCTTTATTCCTTTCTCCAAAGCGAACTCACTCATCTCAAGAGAAGAAATGTATGAAGCATTATCGAAGACTAGACAATCAGGGATACCAAAACGAGTGATGATATTCGAATTCAAAAAGGAAATCACCTGACTTGTGGTAACAGTTTTTAGCGCGGCAGCTTCAGACCATCGAGTAAAGTAATCAGTGTCTATCACAATATACTTGTGCTTTTGTGAGGATGGAGGGTTAATGGGACCAATGATATCAAGGCCCCATTACTGGAAAGGAGAATCGACTGTGACGGGTTGCAAGGGGAAGGCCGGTTTTTGCAACCGCCATGATGCTTTCTGGCAGATAATACATTTACGGCACAAGGCATGGGCGTCTCTAAAGAGTGTAGTCTAGTAGTAACTAGCTCTTAAGACTTTATGAGTAGTGGTGTTTCCACCGAAGTGACCACCAGCTTCTCCCGCATGCAACTCAAGAAAGACTTTCTCTGCTTCGTCCTTTTCAAGACAACGCATCAGTACGCCATCGAAATTCTGACGAAACAATATACCGTTAATTAGATGAAAGGAGGTGGAATTTAGTCTCAACGTTCTTCTTTTGGCAGGGTCAAGGTGATGGGGAGTTGATCCATGTTCAAGACAAAATCAAATATCGCCATACCAAGGCCTTACGAGGTTTTTTGTGCAACAAATTAAACTTTGATTACGTTGTTCTAGGTTTGACGTATCATTATCTTCTCTCTGTTCAATTTCTGAATCAACTACCAACTTACACAACACTTGGCCTCTCACGATCTGTGCTGGGGTGATCTCTAAGTCATACTCCTGCAAGGAGGTGACCCAGTTGGCTCTCTTCTCTCCTAACTCCTTTTGCACTAACAAATTCCTAACGGCAGGGTAGGGAACAATGATCTTCGTCCTTGACTTCAGGAGATAAGACCAGAAATGCTTAACTTCCTTGAAGACAGCATAGGCTTGCCGATCAACCGCTGGGTAATTAAGTTCAACACCTTTGAAATAAGAGCTCATAAAGGCGATGGGTACTTCGTTATTTTCGGAGTTCTTCTGAGTAAGGACCGCGGCATAGGAACGATCAGAGGCAAAAGTATAAAGTGTAAAATCTTGAGAGAAATCAGGGCTCATGAGAGACGGAGCGTCAATTATGGCCTTCTTTATGTTGTTGAAAGCTTGTTTTTCAGTGGGTCCCCAGTGATATTGGGTGTCTTTCTTAATCAGATTCTGGAGAGGCCTGACCATTTCAGAGAAACTGGGGACAAATCTTCTCATGAAATTAATCTGGCCTAAGAAAGACTGCATGGATTTCTTTGAGGTAGGTGGGGGAAGTTTGGAAATGACTTGGGTCCTCTCGGGGTCAATAATCATTCCATCACTAGACACAATGAATCCTAGTAGTTTACCCTGTTCTACTGCAAAGATGGACTTCTTGGGGTTCAAGGAGATGTTGTATTTACGACATCGTAGCAGAACGGCTCGCAAGTGAGCTAGATGATCATCTTTGTTTTTAGAGTAAACGGTCACATCATATAAGTAAACTACTACGGAGTGATTGATTAAGCCTCTAAAATCAATGTCCACTGCTCTCTGAAAGGTAGCACCAGCGTTAATCAATCCAAAGGGAATTTTGCGATAAGAATAGGTGCCCCACGGGGTACGGAAGGTAGTTTTTAGTTGGTCTGGCGGAGACATCAAGACTTGGTTATATCCAGAGAAACCATCCAGTAAGGATGGCCTCTCGAAACCAGATACTTGTTGCAATATCTGTTCCATAGGAGGGACATGATAGTTATCTTTGTCAGACGCTTTGTTGAGGTTCTGGAAATCGACACAAAGTCGAATTTCCCCATTTTTCTTCCGCACTAGGACGAGGTTGGATACCCATTGAGTATGTCTAACAGGAAAAAATATTTTAGCACTTAGGAGTTTATTCAATTCTTTTTGTACGGTCGGTTCTAACTTAGGATGCATTTTCCTCAGTTTCTGTTGGAAGGGAAAGGTTTGGGGTTTCATCAGGATGACATGCTGTATAATATTCAGACCAAATGTCTTAAGATCATCGTAAGTCCATGCAAAGACATCCTTAAATTATTTATATAATTTAACAAAAGCAGTTTTCTCTTGTCTAGAACATCCCAAGCCTAAATTGATACATTGAGGAGTTTCAGTAGTCCCTAAACTGACTTTTCCATAAGACAATGAAGAACTATTGGTTTTGCAATTGACCGTATTTTTAAATTTATCTTCAAAATCGTAAAAATTTTCTAGTCTAACAACAGATTTGGGTATGAGATTTACCATGTCCGATAGAGCTTCAGAAGATTTCGGATTAGGTATTACCGTAAAGTCGTGCAAATTGTCATCGTGCGTTTGTTCATCTATCACTGCTCCTTGAAAGGTTTCTTCCATGTGCAGAAAGTTAATGATCTGTTGATCATCGTCAAATACTCTCCAGTTTGTGATATTGTCCGGAACAGATGGTCGAAACAATAGCTCCACGGAGAATGCGTTTGGTGATAAGCCTTATGCAGGAAGAAGTTTAGAGGCAACATTAGCTAGTAGATCTGCTTCAGCATCATTTAACCTAGGAATGGAATTTATATTAAAAGCAGAAAAATTGTTCATTAAACTCCATACCTCTGACTGATAACATTTGAGATGCGGGGAAAGACAGTGTATAGAATCTCTCACCTGTCTAACCACTATTTCAGAGTCGCTGAATACAACCAGATTTTGAATGTTCATGTCCAAGGCTTTTCTGAGACCTTGTAATAAAGCCTCATATTCTGCAGTATTGTTAGTACATTCAAATTCTAGTCTACAAGCCAATAATGTTTTATTACCTGCCGGATCGATAATGATGCAGCCTGCACCAGCTCCTTCCTTAAACTTGGCACTGTCAAAATATAAATACCAAATTTGATTTCCGTCGGGCTCACAGGACTGTTGGATAGAAGCTGTTGGTTGCACATATGCTACGATCTCGGATTGTTGTTCTAGATTTTTGATAGGTGAAACTTCAGCCATGAAGTTTCTGAAGAAGGTGTCCATCCCTTGGACTTCAGGTGAATCAGCAGGAGGCGTGTATGGTTCATTGGGATCATTCAAGTCTGTTATCATGAACTTAAGGTAACGCTCACGGTTCACTCTGATCTTGTTGGGTTTACTGTTTTCTGGAAGCCATAAGTGAGACCAGTCCATTGCGAAGTAACCATGTAGCTTCTCCGACCAGTCCCTGCTAAAAAACATGCCATACACTTCTGGTATATCCACCACAATTATATCAATAACCTGATGCACTTTTGGGTTAGACGATAATCTAATCAATACATTTTTCAATTCGCCTATAACTTTTACATCTGTTCGATCAAGTTGTATAATTTTCAAAGAAGATGGTTCCACTTCAGCGTTAATATTTTGGCAGACCGACCAAGGAATCACATTTGATGATGCTCCTGAGTCAACCATACAATTATGCACATTTCTGTTGAAGATTTCGAAAGTTAAAAGAAAAGGAGGTACATTCTTGCGAGTACTTAGAGTTGTTGCTTGTGGTTTCTTACTCGCATTTTCTAAGACTACCTTATCTGAAATTTTTACATTATTTACATTATTTACATTATTTACATTATTTACAGGCGTTACAGGAAGGCTTCCTTTGTCTTGAGAATCAGGATTATCTTTTGTGGAAGTCTTCTGAGGAACTTTGCTTTTTCCAACCTTGTTACCATTTGAATTACCATTCTTGCTATTGTCTGAAATATTTTGCAACATTCTCTGTAACAAGAATGGGAACTTTAACAACTCAAAAATAGAAATGTTAGCCCTTAATTTTTTTAGATCTTCAACAACATCATAATCTAATTTAGGGATAGCATTACTTTGTTTAGTTTCTACTGATTTAGATGGTTTAGGAGGTAAAGTTGTAGTGTTTTTGGCAGGAGGTTTATTTGTCGTCTTACTCCTAGTGTTATATGGGTGAACAGTCTCAAAGTTATCTTGGAAGATGTTGTCCGAGAAGTGTCCAAAGATGTTTGGAGAAGACTCTTCTTCTTGAGTTGTTTCCTGCTGTACTTCCTCTTGAGGGATCTCAGGAGGTATCAAGTCATCTTGGGCTCTTAGAATTGACTGGAGTGCATATTGCAAACTTTCTAGGTTCATGCCTTCAGGGTTTGGATTAGGCCGGTTGGTTTGAAAAGGATTTCGAAAAGGGGGTTTGTAGGGTCCTTTACTCAAAGAGGCTTCTTCAGTTTACCTTTTTAAATCTATGACTTGGTTGGATAATTTTTGTACAACTTTGGTTAAATTTTCCAAATCAGAGTTTTCGGGTTGTGTCCTGTTTTGCGTAAGTCTGGGTAAATTTTCAATCTTCTTTTTGGAAGAAGAAACAGTCTCAGTCTCATTGCTAGCAGAGTTCTTAAGACTAAGTATGTCTTTTCCAATCCGAGTAGCCTCTTCAAAGGCTTTTAACAATGTGTCCTTTTTAGATCTTTTAACCCAAATAGCTATACTTTGATGTAGAGCTTTAGTGTAGTAAGCTATTACAAGACTTTCTGCAGGCATAGAGTCTGCAGGGATGCGATTTTTAAGGGTTAGAAATCTTTGATTAAAATCTTTGACCTTTTCTTTTGGATTCATCTTTAAACTCGAAAGGTCCATGACCAAGACTTCCGGTGGTTTACCATCTCCGAATTTTTCCAAGAAACAAGATTCAAACTTTTCCCAAGATCCTATGGTGTGAGGCTGTTGGGAAAAATACCAAGTGGATGCATTACGCTCAAAGGTGTAAGGGAACAACCTACAGACTACATCTTCATGTTCAACATTGCGAAGTCTGATGGCTAGCATAAATTTCTTGATATGGTCTTCCGCTATCTGTTTTGAATCGGGATCGAAATTAGGAAGCCATTTCTCTGGGTTCTTAGGTAAGGGGTGCTGGGCTCCAGGTACAGCTACTGCATCCTGGTCCAACCAAGGTCTAGCAGGGTTGTTCTGATTTTCCATTGGGGTAGTGGGTGTAGGAGGCTGAGAAGGTGGATTGCCTTCGTCAGAAGAGGAATCTCCTCCTGAAGAGGAAGGAGATGATGGAGGAGGTGAGGGAGGAGGTGAAGGAGGTATCCCAGATCCTCCTGCAGCAGGATTTGTGTTCAGATCTGTAGGATTCACAGTGAGGTTAATGTCACCTACCTGCTCTCTGATATCAAAGAAGTCTAAAGGTTGACCCCACGAACGGTTTGGTTACCTAAGACGGGCTAAGGAACTATGTGTTTTAAGAAGAGACTGACAGATAATCTCTTGGGTGTCACCACCTGTAGGATTGGGGGTTGCTGGCTCAACTGCGATCTGTGGATCTTCGGTTGAAGTAGTTGTTGTTTGAGGGGGAATATTATCTTGTAAACGACTTCTAGTCACTACAGGTGTGCGATTAGGTGGAGGAGGAGTCTTGCAACCGCCTCGTGCCATCAATTAAGTTTAAGCCCTCCTTCTAGCAACATTTGTTGACGGGTGAAACAGTCCATCCGTCAACTGGAAGAGTGGAACCGGTCCGGGGTTGTCTAAATAACCCAAACCGTTTGGAATGGACCACCCTGACGAGTTCAACGGCTCCGTTGGCCGCTCTAAGGTCTCGTATGAAAACCAAAGAGAGAATTGATCTGAGCTAAATGATCTAAACTAAATAAAATTAATTAAAACAAACCAAAATTAAACTAAAACTAATAAAACTAACTAAAACAAGAAAACTAAAATAAAAGAAACTAAATTAATTAAAACAAACTAAACTAATAATTACACTAATCTAATCAAAACAAACTACTAAATAAACTAAAACTAAATATAACTACTCTAACTGTTCTATTGTACAATCTACTAATTACTACCTTAATAACTCAAATAAACTATCTAATTATCAGCTGCAATATCACTTATTCACAAATATACACTATGAACAATCTACAGATTTGATTAAAACCTGCAAAACTCATGAATTTTATGCCCTAAGACAACCAAGAATCTCTTTTTTGATTTTTTATATTTTATGAAGAAGAAATAAACATTACTGAAATTAAACAATCTAATATATTTTTACTGAAATTAAACAATCTAATATAAATCTAATTAAGATTATATCTAAATTAAACTACTTAATGAAAACAGTAAACACAAACTAATTGACCTGGAAACGCTCCAAGTCTGCCCTGTGCATGATAACTTCTAAGCTGGTCGAAGGAAGAAATTTGCACCGGTTAGTCCTTAAGCTTCTCGAAAATGATTGGTTGTGCTGCTTCTTGAAGTGTGTTACAGGACAAACAAGACATAAAAATATCATAACAATTATAAGATATATAAATCTCTGCAAAAGGGAAACCTGTTATGCAAAAATCTATATTATTTAATTCAACTCATGAAGAAGATAAACCTGTCATTCACAAACTAAACTAACAATTGTTATGTATTTTTATACAATTTGGAAGAGACAAGATATGGATAACATTAATAAAAATTATATCATTTTCATTTGATTTAGATAGCTAAAGTAGTCATAAATCATAGACAAAGTGATATACAAAACATGAAACAAAATGTTGATATATTGAGAAGCTAAAGCTGTGACAAAACATCAATTCTGCTCCAGTCCGTATCAGAACTCCATATCCTTGTTCTCCCATGAATGAGGATATCATTATTACAAAAATCATAAGTTTATATAGGTTTCTCCACAGGGTAAAACATCCCTGTGGATAATTATCAAACAGTTTTACATAATCAGGGAAAAATCCCAAAATCTACTAAACTAAGCAACTAAAATGCAAGTGAAATCCTTTAGATATCTTCCAACTGCTCATAAACTCAACTGCAATTCGAATTTATCGGCAATAGAACACAAACATCAACTTAGAAAGATATTTGAGTGACAAAATACAAAAAAAATAATCCTACAGACTTAGCTACAGAATCATCTGATTCTGTAGCTAGTCTAGAATAACATATAGAATCAGATAACAATCAAACCAAATCTTTTTTTAAAATAATCCAATTTAATTTGCTTTTAACTAATATCCAAAATGAATCACCAATGGCTCAAGCAAATGTATCATTCAAATTAAAACAAATCGAAAAGAATGCAATCGAAACAAAATAGGAATGCTCTGTTTTTTAGTTGCCATTAAATCGAGTCAAATAATAACCACACTGTTTCATATCCAAATGCAATTACAAGTAAATCATGATGTAATCAAAATTGATATGGTTATAATCGAACACAATGCAAATCGATTGGTTACTACTGTGCATAAAATTCATATTGTTTTAATCAAATACGAAACATGCATAACAGTATCCACAATCTTTGCCAATGTTTTTGGTCGCAGAGTGTCACACAGTTAACGGATAGGACCAAGATAATGATCGTAATCATCATTGACTCGTAATATTCATAGCAATAGATATCATTCAAACAAAGTGTAAAAATAGGTAAATTGCTTTGATTGTATTTGACGAAATCATACTCAACGAATTTTGTTATTGATTACCACACAGTCAACAGACATAATCGAAAATAGTGATCATAACCACCAGAAGCAGTGATAACCATAACCTGGGTGATAATCAAATCTAATCGTGACTGAGTCAAAAACAGAAACACATCGCAATTCTGGGCATAATCAATTTCTTAACAATATATTTGTTTAAACCGAGCTGATAACACGGTCAATCAATGCGAATCGATAGGTTGGATATAACAGTCATGACTCATATCTATTCGCAATTCATTTATGCATACACAACATGGTATCCGAATTAGTTAAAAGACATGAAATCTTAAATTGCTAAACATATCATACATATAACCAAATCGAAATGACATATTGACTGTGTTCAAAATTAGGATGCAAGAAACATTTTGTGTTTAGAATATATTGACGATTTCAATTATCGACGGAGTATTCGATTAAAACAAATCAAATCAAATCAAATCTATCCCATGATCATTCGAATCAAAGACAAATCCAATCGATAATGAAAATTGATTTATCAAAACCAAATTATATACAAAATTTGCATGCTTATGTGACAGAGCAAACCATGGTGTAAAACAGAGTTTATAAATAGGTGAAAATCATACCAGTGAGGTTGATCTAGCTACGCCAATTTTGAATTGACGAATGCTATTGCCGACTCCACGTTCTTGAACAAAATCGAACTTGTTGTTCGTTGCTTCTTGTCAGTGGATGACATCTTACCCTTTTGATTGGAGAGCTTTGCAACTTGCTCTTCCAGATAGTGAATTCTAGATTGCAGCATTGGCACATCAATGTAATACCTTTCCAGCCATGCACCACACTGTTCACACAGTGGAGCAGCTCGCTGAGACAGAACAGGAGGGGGGTTCGACGAGTCACCAGGGGTTTCACAGGGCATTTTAATGCCAGGATAATTCGGATCATCTCGTAAACAAGGTGGTAGATTCTTGACAAAATCATAAATGGGTTTGTCACACAGACCTTTGGAATAGGGATACTCGCTTGCTAGGAAACGTTCAATTTCCGAGTCAGAATCTTCACTGAGCTCAATAGGGTCAGGGTTGACAGGTGCTTTTGGTTTGTTTCTTGCCATGTGAGAGATTAACTGAGCGTTTTTCTTACCTTTAGAGTTGGAAATGGGTTTGGTCTTGGGGTTTTTAGCCACGGGTTTAGCATTCTCCACATCCTCGGTGATAGAAATGGGTAGGTCAATAGGTGGCTCGGGTAGAGGTTTGGGTAGTAGGGCACTATAAGGGATAGGGGGTTTAGACATGGTTTCTCTCACCACAGGTTTTTCAACCTGTGGTGGGCTTGACTCATCAAAACTATTGCGTTTGAGAAAATCATTCCAACAGTCCCGACGTAACCCCAAATGGCAAACCACCAGCATTTTAATTAACCCAAAATGAAATAGGCTGTTCTCGGCCTGGTTTCGTTTGAACCTTTTGGACATTTTAAATAGACTCCTATGTAATTAGAAAGTCATGTTTAGTTCAAAACCCATGAAAACCATAAGTAGCCGAAGGTGATACATGAAAACGAAACCATACCTGCCCTCGCAGGTTATGAATTGCTTGATTACCATGAGCAAGTTGTGCTAGCGCTACTTAAGCATGTTTGCAAGCAAACCCTTGTCACAAGAGCTCACTCTTCGTGACTGAAAGAGTAATGTCCACGAGACATCCTCAACTTTACAATTTTTCGACCATCTCTGTCCGACAGCAGGCAGACCGGTGGCTAGACTGATAAATTCTTCATCAATTTCCAACTGCACATCCCCAATCTTGGCTCGGTAGCCATCGAAGGTTAACGCAAATTTCCGAGACACGATAGGGTTATAACCATCAAACTTTCGAATGAACGACAGCCACCCAAATTCTTCCAGGTCATTGTAAGCACCATCAAACATTAACAATGCCTGGCAGCCATTAGGCTTAGCTCTAACGACTGGCGCCATGGCTCTAGGTCATGGTAGGGTTTGGATAACACATAGGAGCAAAATCTCTTATGCCAACAACTGAGAACGATGAAAGGGGAGGTGAATTAATATGCGCGTGCGAAGGTGGCGGGTTAGTTCACCGCCATGCAAAATATTAATGGAACGGTACCATCCCTGTTCCATCAATCATAACATGAACCAAAATATTCGACCATCCCAAGGTTTAAACGGTGAAATATAATATACCAATGCGCCATACTATGGTTTGAAACCATGAATGTTCCATCAAACCCACAAATTAATCATATGCCAAACAATAATTCGAACCATAAGCTCAAAATCCAAAAGTTCAATGAATGCGCCATTGTAAAACCATCAAATTATTACCATTCCATATAAAATCCAATTCATATGTTACATATGCGCTTTGTATAATCAAGGTTTATAAAGCATGGGCAAAAATCGATAAGTAAAGAGCTTTTTATAAATAAGGATCACATCATATAAGAATCAAAAACAATCATAACCCTTATATAATCAAGTAAAATTTATGAATTAACATGCTCAATGCCTTATCAAAATAAAAGCCAAGTTGCGCAATCAAAGCAAAAGTGGGCGAAGTTTGAAAAATCATTCCAGCCACTTAACAATAAACCAAAGGTAAGCACCAATCAGCATTTCGATAAGAAGATCATGATAATTAAAATAACGATGGAGGAGTTTTTACGCTTTCAGTCGTGAAAACTGAAACAAGATCAAATTGCAATCGTTGCAAGGAAAGAAAATATCGTTTATTTGCAAAATGAGACAATAACTTGACGTTCAAAAGACAATAGGTGTAGGCATCTTTTAGGGCAATTGAAAAAATTGAATTGGCTGCCAACAGAGTTGTCTTAGGTTGAATTAAAAAGTATCATTTTGTAAGTTTGTTAATTCATTGTGGAAAAAAACTAATAAGAATGTTGCTTATTTTTCTAGTTTTCAGAGCTATGAGCCATGCCCAGGTGCAAAACCACTTGAAGTTATTCTTAGAATAAGTGAAGAAAGATTGATTTATGGGATGGTATTGATAGTTGTGATAGTGGAAATAGTCATCCAGTGACCAATGTGTGTCATTTTGTATTTAGGGCACCATATGGAAATTTTCCAAGTTAGGGCACTTTCCTTCATTTTGTATATTGGGAACAATGTGCCTTTTTGTAAAAAATGTTCAATTGATATGTAAAAAATATACAATTTTATTTCCATTGACATTTTTCTTCCAATAAATTTTTTTTTTACCAAATACACAAGAAAACATGATTTTAATTTCCACTGACAATTGTATTCCAATTACACAAATATTTCTACCAATTGCACAAGAAGACACAAGTTTGGTTTCAAAAAATACAAAAAGACAAAAGACATGTTTGTTGTTGTTATTTCTTCGTGCATATGTCAAGATATTTTAATTTTTTCAGAGAGAATGAGGATGAGGATTATGCCTACCTCATATCCTTTCACAGCAGGAGTGCACACAGGTTCCAAGTATGTGTGTGCATTTTTGTTGGGTAGGGATATGAGGAAGGAAAATTACCTGACGTCACTCATTTCTACTCACAAGATAGTTATTAATGTAAAGGATAAAGAATTTATTATATGGCCCGAATAAGTTTATGAATAAAGGTGTAGAGGGGTTTTGGGACAAATAGGACCTAAGGGATTAACATTTAAAGTGATTTAGGGAATAGGGCAGTGGTGAGAGCACTAGGATGGAGGTGTAGGGGTTTTTGGGCCTCTAACAAGAGATATGTTCATAGGTCACTTAGCGCTAGAGTGTGGAGGGGATTAATGTTTCGATATAGGTGGGGGAATAGGTTTATATGGAGCTAGTGGGGTAGAGAGAGTGTGTGAGAGGGGGAGAGGGAGAGAGAGGAAGGAAGATAGTGATGCAGAGAGAGAGTGTGAGAGGGAGGGAGAGAGAGAGCAATACATAGAGGGGGGTAAGAGAGAGAGAGAGAGTGAGAGGAAGGGGGGAGAGAGAGGAAATGAAAGTAAAGAGAGATAAAGAGATAAAGGGGGGGGATTGGGGAAGAGAGAAGGGAAGATGAAGGAGAGAGAGAGGAGATATAGTAGGAGGGAGGGTGACAGAGAAAGGGAGTAGGGGGAGTAGAGAGAGAGTGTGTGGGAGTGTGAGAGGGGAGAGAGGAAGATAGAGAGGGGGGTAGAGAGAGAGTGTGTGTGTGAGAGTGTGAGAGGGAGGGAGAGGGAAACAAAGGGTCCATGAAGATAGAGTGATACTAAGAATGAGGAGAGAGAGGGAGATGTGGGAGAGATACAGGGGTATAGAGGGAGGGAGGGAGAGAGGGTTAGAGGTAGGGAGGAAGAGAGATGTGGGGGGATGGGGAGAGATAAAAGGCGGAGGGAGACAAGGGGAGGGATGAAGAGATCTAATAAGAGAAGAAAAGAGGTTGAGGGTGACATGGAGACAAAGAATGGGTAGAGAAAGAGAGGGGGGGGGTATAGAGAGGGAGTGAGAGAGAAGGGGAGATAGTGAAAAATACTAATATAGGGGGATGGGGAGTGGTGGAAGAGAGGGGTATATGTGCGGTGAAGATATTGAAGAGAGATTAAAAGGTAGAAAGGGAAAGAGAGAGTGAAAGTGAGAGTGTGAGGCATGGAAAGGAAAACTCTAGTTCATGGTTGTGGTCATGGTTGTGGTTATGGTCGTGGTATAGGTATAGGTATTTCCATGTATATATCATGGCGTATGTCTAGGAGATGGTCTAGGTGATAGGCTAGGTCATGTTTTAATGGTAGCTTTGAATTTTTCTTTCTTTGTTGGTATGAATTTTCTTGAGGCCAAATTAACATAAAAGAGTAGGTATAAGATTTTTTTTGATGTAATATACAAGGTAATATTATCTATGTGAGTGCATTAATCAAGATCTATGTGTAGGGTAATGATGATGAAATATAGAGGAGAAGAAACAACTCATGGCAGGTCTCCTTATTTTGGGGGACGTGATTTGTTTGATCTGCATATTTTGAAAACATTATTCATACAAATGAAGTAAGTTAAACTGGAAATTGCTATATGGATATCCATTCCATTTAGGTACCTTGTTTGTGTAAGAATATAGAATATTGTGTGCTCATTTTACCATTGACAATACCCTCGTCACCCAACCATAGGCCGAAGCCACCCTCTGAGCACCTTAACCTTGACTGAGAATTACTCCGAAAGCAAACCCTAGGATAGATAGACAAACAAGGTGTAGCGCATCTTCCTCCAAGGATAGTGCACCAAAAATAGTTGATCAGATAGTCCAAACCCTAGCCAAGAGATAGTCCAAGCCAACACCCAAACTGCTAGCTGCAACAGCTGCACCTACAGCTCTCCTCCACATGTGTGCACCAAAAAAGGAACTACAATGCACACCAGTTGCTTCTCTACAATTCTGAGATGTGTCAAATGAGAACTGATGCCCTGTATTTATACTAGTTCTGCTAGATTTGCTCGGGCTGACTTATCCTTCTAGATATGTGTCTGTTCAGTATATTATTATTATTTATGGCCAACTTCTTCTCTTGGAGGCTAATAACCTAATATAAACTATCTTCTTGAGATAACAAGACTTCTAGGGTTATTAGCCAACTCATTAGGGTTTTCTCTTTCTTTCCAAAGTCTTTTATTCTCGTCGGGTTCATACATGGAGGTAAATACCTCCTGCAGCTACCATAATATTAACACTCCCTCCTAGCTAGGGAGGTATTACAGGTAATGGTATTGAGAAAAAAAACATACCATTTACCCAGTGGAATTAATATATTCGTCTAGACTATCTCATGACTAGATCATGAGCATCACCATCACCATCAGCTGCATCATCTCTCGAAACCATACTTCATCTGAGTAATTAGACATGATGTTGGATATGTCACTCACACCACAGAGTGATACAAGAGCCATTCTTATAATCTAGAGAGTAAATTCTCTAAACCTTTTTCCGTCTGGAAAATCTCTGTTCATCATTCATCTGGATGATGATTATCTCCAATAAACTACTGATAGTCTTCAAGGAAATTAGAATAAAAATAGAACACAACTGTGTCTATCCATAGTAGTACATAACTACATTCCAGTGGTACACTACCACACCAATTAACACACAAGTACTTGATCAACAACGTATAGTCACGAATAGTGGAACAAATCCACCACAATAGTCTTCATCTACTGTAATACAGTCTTCATAACAAACATCTGATAGCAACCTGCATAGAAACAATGTTATGATATAAACTGAATCATCTAGGCCAATATTTCACTCACATCTATGAGCTCTAAAAGAATATCTTATTTACGAACAATGGAACATATCCACCATAGTAGTCTATATCTACTATCTTCATAACAAACATCTGATAGCAACTTGCACAGAAACAATTTTATGATATAAATTGAATTATCTGGGCCAATCTTTCACTGACATCTGTGATCTCTGAAAGAATATCTGCCTCAGAGTAGAATAATGAGATATCTGGACTATTCTTCTCAAGCAAGGAAGAATACTTGTCCTGTTTTCTGAACCTGGACCATTCCCCACCCTGGGCCATTCTTCCTACACTAATCAAAGTGCACCCTGGAGAGAATGTATAACCCTAAGGAATGCTAAGTCCAGACCATTCCCCACCCTGGGTCATTCCTCCTACACTAATCAAATTGCACCCTGGAGAGAATGTATAAACCCTAAGTAATGTCTATCCATGATTGCTGAGCCTGGACCATTCCCCACCCTGGTCCATTCTTCATACACTAGTCAAAGTGCACCCTGGAGAGAATGTATAAACCCTAAGGAATGATTGTCTAGACCATTTCCTCTGTTAACCACAAGAGGAAAACATTGTCCTGCATCAACCTCCAAAATGAACCATTTTTCATGTTAACCACAATGAGAAATTGTTGTCCAATGAGGCGGGCCAGTTTTCTTGAGTAACCCTCAAGAAGAGAGACTACACTAGACCACTACCCATGTTAACCATAATGGGAAGTCATTGTCTATGATATATCAACAATCAAACTACTTCCTATGTTAACCACAATAGGAATTGATTGTTCATCATAAGTCTCAATCCACTTTCCGAACAGGAAAGCATATGTCCAAGATGGACTATTTTTAAAATTTAAAGATGAATGTTTTCAATAATGTTTTTAGTGCTCCCTCCTAACTTGGAGAGTCATTTCTTCATTTTTCAATAAGAAGGAATTTTTTTCCACGAGCTCCAGCTTGAGTACGCAAACTCTTTCATCTTGGATAGAGGCTTTACCAAAATGTCTGCTTATCTACTCATTTGTGGAGATATGTATTGGAGAATCATTTTCTCCTTTCTGGACTTCATCATGTATAATGTAATGCTTGATTTCAAATGTACTTTAGTTTGGAACACTGTGAAGGCTTCATGTAGATATGAACAATAGAGTATATCATAGTTGGAAAACTGCAACATATCTATGTGGCACTTCTTCTATCATCATGAGATCTGATCTACTGAGTAGTCATCTTTATGTTATAGGAAATTTTCACCACACTTCTGCTGTGCATTGGAGGCTCTCCACCAAGTCATCTTCTTCTATCTATGTACAAGAGTCTCTTTCTGGTATGCCTCAAGGTCTTGAGATTGCTCTTCATACCCTCTTTATTCAATTTCTCTGGAGAACATTCTTTGCATTCATCTGATGTAGAAATACGACTCATGGATGTTGCGGATGATATAATGACTTATGTAGAGATATGTCTGGTTTTACTGGAACAAGTAATCATCATAATATTCTCCCTCCATCTGGGAGAACCTCTAGTTCTAGATCTCACAATGATTTCATTCATAAGTTTTCCATACACTGTTCTTCATCATGACTTTGAGTTCCTCTACTTGATTTCTTTTATTGAGTTCATATCAGGCTGGTAATCTTTTGATTCTTAATATTATGACTAGTACTTCTGGTTTTTCTTTCTCTCTTGGAATCTTCATGTTCTTATTCATGTTTTTATTTAGCTCTTGGGTCCATGGAGTTTCTTATAGATTCCATGCCCTATAGATTCCACTTCTTCCCTTCATCATAGGATCACGCATTTAGATGGATAACCAGGAATACTTTAAGGCTTCTCTTTGAAGAAGTCTTCTTCTATGGTTGAACTGAACATGTACAGTTTTTCATGACTGCTACCATGGATATATATTTCATTATCTTCAATGAATCATAGGATTAGCTCCCTCCTAATCCTTTCTTCATGTATAAGTGCATATAATCAGCTTCCTCCATCTAACAGAGTCCATGCTTCCATCTGCATCCTTATTATCTTCTGCAATGTATAATTGGCTCTCTTTGTCTGACAGAGTCCACGCTTTCATCTGCATCCTTATTGTATTTTGTGATGTATAATTGGATCTCTTTGTCTGATAGAGTCAACGCTTCCATCTTGTTATTTTCTACAAAACGTCATAAGTCCTTTTTCCAATTTCCTCTCAATTTCTTTCTATCTTTTCTTCTTCTAAGTCTCTTCATGATTGATTCAGATTATCTTGCAATAGCTTCCATATGATTTGTATTTCATTCTTTCATGTGTATTATGTAATGATATCTCTTTCCATTTTGTTTGTTCTTCCATAGGTATAGTTCTTCTTGGAACACATTATCTTCCAAGATATGTATAGAGACGATGCAAACAAGATATGTACAAAGATGATGCAAACGAGGTATGTACAGAGACGATGCAAACAAGAAATAAGAAGAGTGTTGTTACCTTTTAGAAGAAGAAGTCTCCTCCATCATGCTTAGTCTTCTTTGTAGGTTCCTTTTCTTCAGCAATCGATGCTTCATGTTTCTCCTTCATTTTATTTAGCTCAGGACAATGATTCTTGTAGTGACCATGCTTTCGACAGTTGAAGCATTGCACTTCTGAAATGTCTTTCTCTTGATTTGGCTTCCTCCTTGAACCAAACTTCCTTTTGTTCATGAAGTTCTTGAATCTTGCTGTGAAAGATTGATCGTCGTACTTCTTTTGGGGTTTCTATTTTTTATTGATCCTTGATTCTTCTTGAGCATAGTAAGTCCAAAGTTCTTCAAATGTCGGATACTCCTTCCTCGTGTTCATGCTTGCAGCAAATGCATCCCATGTCTTGGGAAGACCATTGAGTACTATGTTTACCAATTCCTTTTCTAAAGTGATCTCTTCAATAGATTGTAGTTGCTCTCTTAACTAGGAGATCCTCACAAAGTATGATGTTATGTTGTCATCCTCATTCATCTTCATGTCACAAAGCTCATTCTTCAGACTCATAACTTGTCCAATGTTTCTGACTGAGAAGAGATTTGTTAGGGCATCGTACATCTTCTTTGATGAGTCAATATGGGAGATGTAGGGTATCAAGTGGTCTTTTATAGAATACACTATGATACTCATGGAATTTAAGTCAACATATTTGAACTTATCCATAGATACAACATTCTTCGGTTCCTTCTCTTTTCCTTCTTCAAACTCTGGCTTCACGATCCTTCCTTTCACAATATCCAACACTTTATTCTTGGCAAGGATGAGGTAAATCCTTTTCTTCCATGCTCTGAAGTTAGAGGCTCCATATAAATTGTTCTTAGACTTCATAGAGTTAGTCATGGCTTGCTTGACTTGGTCAAACCCTAGATTTGACCAGAAATTCAAACTTCACATATTGGCTTGATGAGAGTATTATGAGATGTGCTAGGCTAGGGCGCACTGATATATCTAGAGATCAGGTCAAAATCTTCACTTAAGGTTCCTCAATGAGAGGATTAGGGTTTCTGCAACTGCTTCTATTAGTAACCCTACTGGCAGTGTCTTGGGAGCTGCTTCTGCTAGTAACCCTAGCAGCAGTTCCTCAGCGAGCTCAATATCCTAGCGGCTATGTTTCCTTCCAGCATTTAGACTGAATGAAGGAGGTGTGGGTCCATAACCTGTTAGAATATAGAATATCGTGTGCTCGTTTTACCATTGACGATACCCTCGTCACCCAACCATAGGTCGAAGCCACCCTCCGAGCACCTTAACCTTGATTGAGAATTACTTCGAAAGAAAACCCTAGGCTAGATAGCCAAACAAGGTGTAGTGCATCTTACTCCAAGTATAGCACACCAACAATAGTTGATCAGATAGTCCAAACCCTAGCCAAGAGATACTCCAAGACAACACCCAAACTGCTAGCTACAGTAGCTGTACCTACAACTCTCCTCCACACGTGCGCACCAAACTGGGAACTATAGTGCACAGCAGTTCCTGCTCTGCAATTCTGAGATGTGTCAAATGAGAACTAACACCCTGTATTTATATTGGTTCTGGCAGATTTGCTGGGGCCGACTTCTCCTTCTGGATATGTGTCTGTTCAGTATATTATTATTATTTTTGGCTGACTTCTTCTCTTGGAGGCTAATAACCTAATATAAATTATCTCATTGAGATCACAAGACTTCTAGGGTTATTAGCCAACTCATTAGGGTTTTCTCTTGATTTCTGGAGTCTTCTATTCTCATCAGGTTCATACATGGATGTAAACACCTCCCGCAACTACCATAATATTAACAGTTTGAAGTGGTCTAGGTCATGGTCTATATCTAGGTCTAGGTCATGGTGTTACATAATTATTTTCCACGTGATCAATTTATGGGAATCATCTATAGGTAATCATTTAGAGACATTGAATTATGCCATTTTCCCCTTGCATATACACCACATTAATACCTAGTCGCATGTTGTCCCTTTACAGTTTGTGATAAAAATTGATGGTCTCTCCTTGTCTTTTTACAAGGTGTGACAGACCGCTTTCTACAAGAATGCATGGTGCGACTGAGTTTTTTATTCCTCAATTAGCATTAGTTTCCAAAGGATGAGATGAAATATCACATTGTTTGGAATTCAACCTCAAGAATCCCTCTATATTGAGTTCCTAAGACTTATACCTCATCTTGTCTACATTATCCTATATATTGAGGGTCTCTCATGGGGAAAAGGAGTAGGAAAAGATAAAGTAAGTTTATTATGTTGGATTAATCATAGAGCTTGGAAAAGGAGTTTGGATAGACATCCACCAGGTTATAAGATTGTAAGTTGTAAATTGTTTCATTCTATCAATAGAAGATGCATGTGACTTCCCCCCTTATTTGATTGTATATGATTATCATAATATTTGGAAAGAATTAGGATTTTGATATTATATCATTATATATATAATAAATATATACATGCTACATTTGATCTTGTGAAAAGAGTTTATTTGTGCCATCATGTGTGAAAATTCATGTTGACAAGAGTGAATGACATCTTCGAGAAAGAAAACAACAAAGGAGCGTGTAGGGACAACCATCAAGTGACCAGGTAAGCCCTTTAATCCCATTCACTTATACACCATTTCCATGTATTATTTAGATATAGGAAGGTCCACTATTTGTATCTATATTCTGTCTTAGGTCTAGGGAGAGCCTAAGGGAGGTAACTCCTATGGGGTGTTGTTATCCTACAACAGATTGGTGACTCCACTAGTGAATGCCACTACTATTTAATTGGTTTCTTCCTCATTCTATTTGATATGTTTTTCCAATATATTTGCTTGTTGTAATCCCCATTCTTTGTTTTTGATATTCCTGTCAGTCTTTTCCAAGGATATTTGAAAATTTTCAGTCCTACATCTGATAGATCTACTTCATATATATATATATATATATATATATTTGCACTTTTACGATCATGGTCATTGGTTTTATATACACATAGATCAAACCCAACCATTTTGGTCATGCACGACCTCATTACTAGGTGCGACTGTATTGAGAACTACACTAAATAGTGCGACCAATTCTAAGTGGTCATCTGCTAGTCCTTTGAAATTTGCGACCGATCTCTCTATGGTAGTTAACAAGGCATGACCAGGAACTTAAAAATCCATTTTTTAAGGGGAATCCTTCAAATATAACCCATATGTGTTTATGTCTTTGTTTTTTCCCTTGACATATTTCCCAAATCTATCCTAACATTCATTTCTCCAATGTTTTTCAAAGTCATTAGATTTTTATTTTCTTTTGTGTGGCATTTGTTTATCTGATTAGAAGCACTCCTTGTTTTTGTGGGTATGATTTGATTATCTAATCTCATTCCCTCGGTATTTTATTGTTTTTGGTACTTTTGTGAGAGAGTTTATTTGTTATTAAAAATATTTTGGGTTTCCCTTTTGATTTTCTTCCATTGTTTAAACAAAGCCATCTCTCTTAATTTGAATCTCATCTTAGAGTCTACTTGGAACTTTTGTTTCATTCACAATAGATGGCTTTCAGATGATTAAAGTTTTTTCCGATCCATTATTATCTATATTGTTTGTTTTGTGTGATGAAAAACATGTCATTTTAGTATTTTTATTTGAAATAATTCTCAAAAAAAAATAAATAGAGAGAGCTTTGCATTACAGTTTTTCTAATTAATTGTTTAATAGTCTTTGGTTTCATTAGTGGAAGTGAAAAATCACATTGTAAAAAAATGTTTTTAGTAAAGAGTCTGCATTTTTTAAAGCAATTTTATTTGCATTGGTGTACTTTTTTATTATTGAAAAAGAAAAAAACTTTGTTGATCCCTTCCCTTATGTAGTTTTTCCTTGAACACAAACTTTTCATTTACGCATATAGATTTCTTTTGGGAATGTTTTTGAGTCAAAACACAAGTCATTCTTTCTATTCCGTTTGAGTAAATAACAACCAATTGAAATCGAGCACACAAAAGGAAACTAGAATATTTTTGTTTGATAGAAAACCAGCAATAGCTTAGTATTTATGGTCTTGGAATAGGATTGGAGATTTAATTCTCCAAGGCTACCAAAGTGAGACTAGGACAAGTAATGAGTGAAAATACATTAGTAACAAAATCGGATCCGAGAAATATCACCTCACACGCGAGTTAAGTGCAAGGTCAAGATAAGTAAGTGGTTTAGATATATCCTCTCCATTTGCTTGGTGAGACTACTGCATGTATTGGGGGTTTCAATACGTGGATGTCCCCAGAGTAACTCCAACATTCTCAATGTATTGGGTGCTAGGATTTGACTTGTTATTCCCTTCCCACGTGATAGTCTTGACTGGTGACTATTCTTCTCTATTGTATTTTTGTGAAGTGGTAACCTTACTAGACTGTCCTAGGTAGATACACAAGTGACTCAAAGGGGGAATCCTTGTGGTACATAAGGCATTGTTGAATATACACTTCAACAAACCAGGGAGGGTATTTTCCTACGAGCTATTACTTTCACCTTGGGGAGATATTGCAAGATGATTATCGTAAATTCTTCTCATATCTTCGTTGACAACTTGACATCTCATATTCATAAGACCCTTTAATCCATTGTTTTTCTTGCTTGATATCCTAGATTTGATTAGGTGTTCTCTCTATGTATTGGTTTTATAGTTGGCCATATGATTTTTTTTTATTTAATTAATTTTTTGTCTTATCCATCATGGCTAACTTACCCCCTCTTCTTTCCAGAATAATCATCAGGTATAGCCTAAAAAATAACTTATCAAGATGAATGAACCATTGGTCATCCACACCCTCAAATTGTGTTAGAAGTCCCTCAACTTTTTGTATGGAATCTACCCTGCCATCATTCTAGAACTACCACATGGATATCCTTACCTGACTATGAATAACTTCGAACATTTGTGAGACAATGAATGAATTCAACACCTGAGGATACCAGTACTAGTGATGTGGAAGATATCGTAATAGAAGACAACCCATATGGAGTTGTAACCATAAGTGAAGGTTATCTTAACCCTACTTCCAAACCTCCTCTACCTGATTCTTTCCACAACCTCATAGGGAAACAATCTTATTCTAATAGTGAATATTTTTCAACTTTACATAGACCCATGTCGAGAGGAAACCCCACCTCTACTGGTCTAGTTCCTACCTCCACAATGTCTACCATAGCAAGAAATATTCCAGTAAATTTGTTTGTTTAATCAACTAGCAGATCCTGGAGTCCACTTAAATTATCACTTAGTGTAGTAGGAAACCTATCTTTATCATCAACAGAAACAACTAGAACCTTGTCCATATCATCATCCACCAGCATAGGGAATCTACTCGGTACACCACATCAAACATTATTTTCATTATGGATCTAACCCATAGTCCAACCAATTTCATTTAATCTCTAGTCTACCACTCAACAAGTCCCTACCTTTCATTCAGAACCCAACATAGGTCCAAGATTTCTAGTTAATCTAGGGAGTCCCTTTCTTTTCTCTTCTGGTAACCCACCAACCAGAAAAAACACCTATAGTACTGGATTTCCATTTGGATGGAATTGGAATAGTGGAATTAGTGAAAATCAACCTGGCATAAATACTTTCCTTTGGGGCAACAATGTCACTTGGGGTGCTCCATTCCCTAGGGGAAGTAATGTCCCTTGGAGAACTCCCAATGCTAGGGGTACTAACCCCCGTGTAATTCCCCCTTTCCTTGGAAAAAATATCCCCCCCTTTACTGTAATCCAGAACTACCTGGGAGAAATAATTCCCCCAATAATGTACCCTTTTCAGGAAACCATAACATCCTTGGACACCCTCCATCTAGGGGAATCAACTCCAAAAAAAACCCTCAACAAGGAGGTCCGTATAATCCAATGGGAAATCCTTACCAGGGACATGTTTTTAACCCTATGGTAAATCCATATTAAGGGGGTTACTTTCATTCTATTACTCAATATACGAGAGGAACATATGGTCCTTTTGGTCTTAACATACCATTTCCTTTAGACCTGAATCCATTCACAAACACTTAGTTGCCAGTTTTTTCCACTTTAGAGTTACCTGACTTATCTTGACTGATAAATGATCCCATAATGAATAATCCCACTTGAACACCAGTTCCCGTCCAAATTGCAGCAGACATCCCAAAATTGGATGGAAATACGGGAGAAGACCCAACCACACATATGTTATCCCTTGACCAAGTTTTGGAGATCCTTGGTCAGGTTTGACCTATTTTGGGACTTCGGCAGGCTGTCAAAGGTGGAGAGCAAGTCGAAGAATAGATCACAGGATCTTGGCCCCTTTTAGGGCATTTTTGGGATTATGGATTATGTAACGAGTATGGGGATGTCAGCCCATGGGTTTACCCATGTTCAGGCCCATTTTGTATTGTATAAATAGAAAGATAGGCGATGTAAGTAGGCGTGAAAAGGTGTGATGCTAAGTGATAAGGGAAAGTGAAGGCCAATTTGCTAAGTGCAAATGATAGTTGTACATGCTTTGTGCGTACTGTGTGAGACTTGCAAGGATAAGTGGAAGTGACTGTAAAATATTGTGTAAAGGCTTTGTGTTGTAACCTAGCTCGGGGAAGGAGGATTTGGTGAGGTGCACACATATATCCCATCCTATGCGAAGCAGGATCTTATGGCTTTGTTCATGTAGATGATTGACAAAAGATAATAAAGAAGATGAAGAGTTGGTGGACGTAGACCCAGGCTGGGGATGAACCACATATATCTTGTGTTATGGTTTCTTTGTGCATTATGGTTGTTTTATGGTTCATATGATTAATGCTTAGTACAATGATGTATTCTTAGATGAATATGATATCCTAGTGCCTAATTATGTGAATGAGATGCTATATCTGATCTATGTTGATGTGCTTAGGGCTTGAATGTGTTGAATCTTGTTGAATACTGCACTATGTTGTAATTAGGGTTTATCTGCATTATAGACAAAGGTTAAGTACTAATGAATGACAACTGCTAAGTTATTTGTTAGAGTATTGTAATAACAAATCTATGTCCCAGTTAAGGTTGCATACACTGGAGTCCTGCAACCACCCCTACCTCTACCTCGAGTGAGACTTTTTCTTCTTCGCAAGTGTTGCTGAAAGGGATGGTAGTTAGGGTTGTGTTGGTGCGATGTTGAAGAATTGAACTCTGGGTATGCCCCTGTGCCAAAAACATATTACAACCTACCATCTATGGTGTGTCTCCAAATATTTATTGGATGAAAACATTTGTTTATGTATTTTCCCTCACGCATTAACTATCAACACGTCAAAGTGGTTCATGGAGGTACCAACCACTTCATTTAACAACTTTAATGATATGGAAATAGATTTTGTAACACATTTCCAACTACCCATATGATATGTAACATGGACAGATCTTCTAACTTCATTACGTCAAAGCAATGCCACACATAACTCTGACCACATTCACGAGTGGAGGAAACAAAGAAGACTTGATAATTCCCCAATTCATGATCGAATTTTGGTTGATTGGTTTGGGAAATCATTATTCCCCCCATCATGAAATATGTTTCTATGTCTGATGTTATAACCAATGAGTAGGCAATTCATCCTTCTCAACACGTAGACTTGATTTATTCGTAGTGTGGGACACTATATGACCTCATTCCACATGCTCCTCAACAATCGAATGACACCCCTCATCCAACACCTGGACCCCATGTTGATGATTTGGTTGGTCTTGTTTCTTCCAAAATAGTTAGCCAATTGATTGGAAATCTTAGTCAATTGACCATAGCTAGTAATCCCAACTATTTTTCTCCCACAACAAATTTGACTCCAACCCCTACCTAGACATCACAAGTAAACACGGTGCAGTCCAATACACCAAAGAACCCTCCACAATATTGAGGGAAGAAGAAAAACAATAATAACAAGAAAAATAAAAGTTCTTCTAAACAAAAGGGCCATCAAACCCAAGACCCTAATGTCGTGGGGGGGGGGGGAAATAAATGAAAGTTAAAATACTCTTGAATGGTATGTAAGGATGACCACTTCACTAAAGACTGCCCTTTCCTTTCCAAGTTTAATCAATAACTCAAGTAAGGGGGATATCCTTCCAAACCAGTGGTATTAACTAATAATTTCCTCCAATAACAACAAATGTTCACACAAGCCCCTACACCCCCATTTGGGGGAAATGCACGACCCTCAACCACAAATATTTTTATGGTTAAATATATGGTGGAATTATCTACCAGAGTGAAGAACTATGACTCCCTAGAATGGGAACCTTTATCAAAGGATCCTCCAACGAATTTACCACCCAATGGCCTTCTCACATTAGAGAAACCAACTTTTGAACCTGCAATCTGCCATCCAAAAGGGATACTTCAATGGACTACCCATAATTCAAATTCCCATGTAGATCAACACTATTTTATATTGGAATATATTAGCCAGGAACCATGTGCCATGCCAGTACTCAAAGTCCTGCATAGCTACCCTTCACAACGAAAAGCCTTTTTAGCAACCATAGGTGGAATCAACCCTTTGGAGTCAAACATTGTTTCCTTCCACATAGAATAGAGTCAGCCACATCTCTCAGAACAACTAGCATTAAAAATAATATTTGGTATAAATAATAAGAATATCTTTCGTACGGTGATCAAAGAAGGAGTGACCACTTTAATTATTTATTTGTCATGTTGGAAAGCCATTGGTTCTCCACAGTTCACCACATCTCAAACCATACTAAAATATTTTGATGGACATTATTTCAAACATCATGAAATTCTCACCTCCTTAACCATCAAGCTTGGGGAAATATTGTCTCCATGGAATTTGAGGTGGTTGATGCCACACTTGACTATAATATGCTCTTGGTTCGGACTTCGTTTTATGCAATGAAAGATGTTGCATCCACTATATTTTGTGTCATATGCTTTCCCCACCAAGGAAAGATAGTCACCATAGATCAAATGGATTATTGCATGCCTCACTTGTGAGCCAATCCTAGCACCAATTTTCCTTTTATAGGTTATTCTTCCATGGAGTATGAAATTTTTGGTATAGATATGTTTAAAGATCCATTTATTATGGGTATATTTCCCCTTCTTGCACCTGACACTACCCAGAATGCTCCTATCAACATGATTTTCTCATCCACCAGTGAATTCGTAGGGTTAGTTGATCCTTGGGTGGTACCTCATCCTCGGGATGTTGAATCACATGGAGAATCTGTCCCATCAACATCTGTTAATAATACTAAAAAATTCGAGCTTAAAGTCAGGAGTGACTGAAAAACCCTAGCCTGAAGCCCATGCGCGCCCCTGTCTAACCCATCCAGTTCGCCCTGTAGCCCAACTACCAACTAGCCCGAGGGGAACCATCACCGGCTCTGGTCTGTAGAAATGGGCAACGAGGAGGGGTGGAAACCCCCCTCTTACAGAAACATAACCGCTAATGACAGAGCGGGCAAGAGATCAAAGTGACCTATTTTTGAGCCTCCGTAGCAAATCCGTGATGAGCTTGTAACATCCCGCTCTGGCGCACTGACAAAACTTATTCTTTGAGGACACTTGCTCGCAAGTGATTTGGATTTTTATGATGATGAACCACTTAACCTTGATGATGATGCGTCATGATTGATGACAGGATGTTTTACTATTGCT
>ML778594.1:468016-494376 GCA_009831015.1 Picea engelmannii | reverse complement strand
CGTATCAAGAGTCTCGGGCTGTTTAAAGGCACAGTTCCACTCTTGCGACACACTCTGAGCCGTATCAGTAGTCTCGGGCTGTTTAAAGGCACAGTTCCACTACTGCGACTCTACTGTTGGATTCCTTTGTTCTGTGACATTACGGTGCCTAACCCATAGTGTATGTCTCTGCCTATAGCCTTTAGTTGCCCGCCTCTTGTTCGGGGGCGTTTGCTTCTGGTCGTCGCTATGATATGTCGGGTCGTCTCGATTGTGTTCGTCTTACTTGCGTCCTGTTGGTTCGAGTGTTGACGTAGAGTCGAGGGGGTTGTTCTTCTGCACACGCGCACACACTTAAACAAAAAAAAAAATTCACCGGTTGACAGAGTAGATGTCCTTGGCTAGGAGGGGTGTTACACCGAGCATTTGCGAAGGAGCCGAGCAGTGAGCTTGCTAAGAAGGAGGCGGACTAACACGTGGAGCACATGCAAAATGCACGTAGCTGGGTAAGTCCATTTTAATTTAATTATTTAGCAAATAATTGTATTTATTACTTTTTTTCTTTACGATATCAATTTCAAAAATATATATATATAATAAATAAATAATATATAGAAATAAATATTAGTAAACTAATAAATTATAAATTTAGGAAATCAGTAAAAGAATGAGATTTTTTTTTGATGAGTGTTTATATAAAAAAAAATAATTAACCTAGTGTCGATATTAAAGTTAAATTTATTGTTGTTACCACAATTATTAAAGTTAATTATCAATATTAAAGTTAAAGCGATTATCAAAATTCAAATTAAATATTCAATTAAAGTTTAATTAGTAAGTAAAGGTAATTAGTTTAATTAAGGTAAAATAAAGTTAAACTATATTAAAAAGATAATTAAAATGTTAGAGGGTCAATGAGTTTTGAACCCACGACCACCCACTACCTAAGCCTTAAAGAACAACCAAACACCAACGCACCATGTATGTGCCTTGAAAAAAAAATGTATGCGTGATTGATTAAGGTGATTGAAGCTTAGGATTAAGTTTAGTCTAGATTATTAGCTTTTAAAAAACTAGCATAGCCGCAAAGTGGCTGGTGGTTGGTTAACGCTGAAATGTGGCTGGAAATTGTGGACAATTATTTAGATGTCACGGTTTAATCCTAATTAATCATTTAAACGTGGTAATTATATAACCTTACAACATTTTTTTATGTGATTAGGTAAATGCTAAAAAAAAAAGTAAGTAAACATGTTAACGGATGCCTTGATAAATGCAAGAAAGTTATGAACGATAAATCTGACCCATTAATGTTGGAGGATGAATGAGAAAATGTCGACATCTTCAATACATAGCCATCAGATAATGGTTTAGGGTTTAAAAAAAAAAAAAGATTAAAAGATCATTAATTGTGCCCATTGTTAATAGGTGTACGCCTTTCGGCGTAAATTAATAAACATAAGGTTGGAAGTCACTTTAATCAAGTTGTATGCAAAAATTTAAAAGGGCTTAGACTAGGACAAGCAGGAAGGAGGCAGCATATGCACTAGGAGAGTAAGCATAGGAATTGGCAAGTATGGCGCAAGGCTAGCGTAGCTACAGGGCAAGGGAACCAATAGTTATTTTCGTAGGGGCGAAGAAGTAAAGCTTAGACGCTTAATCCTAACCCTAACCTAGCCAATCCCCTAATGGAGTAATGTCTGTTTACAGACAAGTAAAGAAAACTTATGCCTAACCCTGTTTCTAGTTTGAGTAGCACCAATTTGAAACATCATGGAACTCACCCTGACAACTTTGGTGGATGCAGGTCAAATCATACAGGATGGTCAGGACTCGAGGGAGTCGAGGCAGGGGAGCATCGTCGCAAGCACCGCCAACACCACCAGTGCCACCACCACCATCGCCCAAACTATCCCTCATACTGCGCTTGTTGGAAGCCATTAACGAGACTTTAAAGGGGCGACAACCGACAGGTACTGAAGTGGAACCCCCACCGTCTGGAACGGGTAATCCAGAAGCGTTAAGGGATTCAAGGGGAGGACCTCCACCTGAAGAAATCACATGAGAATTGCAGAAGATCAAACTTCTGGAGTTTGCTAGAGGTCGTGCCAGCGAATGCGCGGAAGCATGGTTGGAAAGCATGACAAGGTGTTTTGCCTTAAGGGACTATGCGTCCAACTCAAAGGCGAAGATCGCCATTTTTCAGTTAAGAGACATCGCCTTGAACTAGTGGGGAAACCTGGAAAGACAATTGCACCTTACCCCAGACACAGTATCTTGGGAACTTTTCGAGGAGAGGTTCCAGAGGAAATATCTACCAGCATACTATGAGGAACAACAGGTAGGGGCATTTCATGCCTTAGTACAGGGAAACAAAACTGTAGAATAATATGAGATCAGGTTTATGGAACTAGTCAAATATGTGTCATATATGGATAACGACCAATGATAGGCAGAGCGCTTCGTCTATGGATTGAACCCTAAGATAAGAGCTATGGTGCGGATGTGGAAACCGTATTCAGTGGTGGAGGTGGTGGAAAATGCACATTACGCGGAAGAACACATGAACTTGACTGGGGGTACAAGACCAACATTTCTGCATCACTCGGGGTTCGTAGGAAAGGCCTTAAGGACATTTCCTAGGGGAGGGGGCTCAAGGCCACCACCATATGGTAACAGATTCGCGCCAAGGACAATAGCTGCAGGGATTTCAATGGCAGCGAGTGCATCATCTCGTACATCGCCAGCGGCGCAGACAGGTCCACGACCATCTCAAGGAACAATGAGTAGGGGCAGTAGTTCCAGGGGAAGGAACTCATTTCAGAGACAGTCACATAACAGTGCACAGGTTCAATCTCGTGTTACTTGTTGGAGGTGTGAAGGACCCCATTACCAGCGTGACTGCCCAGAGTTACAATCAGGGATCGTGCATAGAGAAGGAAAGGCACTGATGGGGAGAGCAAGTAGCATCCACCATATTTACGCAACGGTTAATAATCACCAGGCCGAACATCAATCCACGATGGTGGAGTCATCAGGTATGCTAAATCATATCAATGTTAAGATTTTGTTTGATTCTGGTGCGACAGATAGTTTCATTTCACCATCTGCATTAGAAAAGAGTGGGTTGGCAGCCTATGATCACAATGACTTTAAACAAGTCGAGATGGCTTCGGGGGAAAAACAAGCAGTAGGACCTAGTGTCGATATTTGTATAGTATACCTGGGAGTGTGTACTACTGGTTTGAAGGTATACGTCACTGCTCTAAGGGAATATGACGTAATCATTAGAATGGATTGGTTAGCAACTCATCGAGATTTGGTAGATTGTTTCACAAAGAGGGTTCTTTGTGTCAATGATGAAGGAAGAACAATAGAGATCCAGGGTGTATAGAGAATAGTTTCATTATGATTTATATCAACTATGAAGGTTAAGCGATGCTTGAGACAAGGGTGTCGACTTTATGTAGTGGAAGCAGTGAATGAAAGGAAGGGACCCTCATTGGATCAGTATCCAGTATTGTCAGAATTTCAGGATGTTTTTCTGAACGAGTTACCAGGGTTACCTCCTGAGAGGGAGCTTGATTTTACCATTGAGCTAAAACCTGGTGCAGAATCAATTTCCAAAAATCCATATCAAATGACAGTGCCAGAACTTTGTGAGTTGCAAATGCAGTTGAAAGAGTTACTGGACTTAGGGCTAATAAGGCCCAGTGTCTCACCCTGGGGCGCACTAGTAATTTTTGTAAAGAAGAAGGATGGATCCTTACGATTGTGTATAGAGTACAGGGACTTGAACCTTGCTATAGTGAAGAATAGGTACCCGATGCCGCGAATAGATGACCTCTTCGATCAGATGAAAGGAGCAATGGTATTCTCAAAGATCAATTTGTGATTAGGGTATCATTAGTTAAGGATTAAGGAAGGTGTATCTCGAAAACTACCTTCCGAACTCGGTTTGGACATTACGATTTTGTTGTAGTACCTTTCGGATTGACCAATGCACCAACAGTATTCATGAGCCTCATGAACAGAGTATTCCGAAAGTACTTAGACCGTTTTGTACAAGTCTTTTTAGATGACATCCTCATCTATTCCAAGAATGAAAGAGAACATGAGGAACACTTGCGAATAGTGTTGTCCTGCCTTAGAGAGAACAAATTGTATGGGAGGCTGTCAAAGTGTTCCTTCTTCCATAAAGAGATCCACTATTTAGGTCATATCATTTCCGACGAAGGAATCTCTGTGGACCCAGAAAAGGTAAAGGCCATTATGGAGTGGCCAGTGCCGAAAAATGCCCATGAGGTGAGAAGCTGCATGGGACTAGCGAGTTATTACCGAAGATTTTTGGAAGGATTCTCAAAAATAGCAAAACCCGTCACCACTTTGCAATGCAAGGGGGTCAGGTATGAATGGACAGAATAATGTGATAGTGCATTCATTGAGCTTAAGATGTTACTAACTAGTGTGCCAATTCTACAAGTGTCGGATATGGAAAAGGATTTCACGGTCTGCACGGATGCCTCGAAGCAAGGGTTGGGGGCCGTGCTAATGCATGATGGAGGAGTGATAGCTTATGCATCAAGGAAGTTGAAGAAGCACGAAGAGTTATATGTGACTCATGATTTAGAGTTGGCAGCGGTAATGCTAGCTCTGAAACTTTGGAGGCACTATCTTGTTGGGCAAAACTTTGAGCTCAAAATGGACCATCAAAGTTTAAAACATCTCTTCACTCAAAGAGATCTGAATGCCAGGAAAAGGCGATGGAGTGATTTTATGAGTGAGTACGATTTTGGTATTTCGTACATCAAGGGAAAGGAAAATGTGGTCGCAGATGCCTTGAGTAGGAGACCACATATCTTCTCCTTGGTAACCTTAAAGGTCAATCTGAGGGAACATGTATTGACACAACTCCTAGGAGACAGTTGGTATTTAAAGGTTACTTCAAACCTCCAGAGCGGGAGGCAGTTAGACCCAAAGTATGAAGGATATAATCTGGAAACAGACGAATTGTTAAGATATCGAGGAAGGATGTACATCCCTGAGAATGGGGATATTCGAAGCATCATACTGAAGGAAGCCCATAGATCACTTTATTGTGTGCATCCGGGAGTGAAGAAGATGTACGCAGATATGAAGAAGCTCTTATTTTGGGTAGGCATGAAGCACGATGTAGTCCATTTTGTCGCCAAATGCCTAGAGTGTCAACAAGTGAAAGCTGACCACCATCACCCAGCAAGCCTCGTACAACCACATGATGTCCCTATGTCCAAGTGGGAAGTCATCTCTATGGATTTTGTTGTGGGGTTGCCGCTCACATCCCGTAGACATAATGCCATTCTTGTGATAGTGGATAAGTTAACCAAGACTGCTCATTTCATTCCAGTTAGAGACACTTACGATGTCACTGATGTGGCACATGTATTTATAAGCGAGGTTATCCGTTTGCACGGGATACCTAAGAAGATCATTTGAGATAGGGACTCCAGATTCACTTCTAGGTTTTGGACAAGTTTAAAATCAACGTTGGGGACTCAGTTGAACTTAAGCACAACTTATCATCCTGAAACAGATGGGAAAACTGAGAGAGTAAATCAAGTCATGGAAGACATGCTTAGGATGTATGTAATGGATAATCAAACCTAGTGGGAGAAGTACGTACCTTTGGTAGAGTTTGCCTACAATAACAGTTATCATAGTTCCATTGGAATGACACCCTATGAAGCTTTGTACGGGAGGCCGTGCAGAATGCCATTGAGTTGGGATAGACTAGAAGACCGAGTAACAGTTGGGCCAGAATTGATTCAAGAAATGGAGGAATAGGTGATTCAGATTAGGCAGAGACTAAAGGAAGCACAAGATAGGCATAAAAGCTATGCAGATGCACACAGGACCGACCGAAGTTATGAAGTGGGAGGCCAGGTTTTCATTCGTATCAAGCCTAATAAGAGTACCATACGGTTTGAGAAGGGGACAAAATTGTCACCTCGATTTATAGGACCATTCAGGATCCAAGAGAAAATTGGACCCGTTGCCTATCGTCTCGTACTGCCACCCCACTTGTATAAAACTCATAATGTATTTCATGTATATGTTTTACGTCATTATGTTGCTGATGAATCACATAAACTAAATTGGAAGGAATTGCAGGTATCAGACGTGGGAACCCTCACAGTATAATCGTTACGCATATTGGACCGTAGAGTCCGACAACTCAGGAACTGTCTGGTAGACCAAGTTAAGGTCCAGTGGGACAAGTATAGTCCAGGATCTGCTACTTGGGAAGATGTTGAGACATTACGATGAGACTATCCCTCACTATTTTGACCACCTCGAGAACATGTTTCTCGAAGGTGGGGTGTATATAACACCACCTTTTGACTTAGACAACCAGGATTACCTGAGGACTATATACTTTATTTTCTAATCACAGTGAAACTATTAAGTGATACACTTAAACTTTAAAATTTATGAACTTTTATGAATGTTTAAATGTTATTTGATGATGATGTATATGATGCGATATACTACGTGCATGTAAATTTTATGAATGTTTAAATGTTATTTGATGATGATATATATGATGCGATCTACTACGTGCATGTAAATTTTATGAATGTTTAAATGTTATTGATGATGATGTATATGATGTGACACATTGTGAGAATGAAGAAATTAATGAATGTTTAAATTCTATTAGGATGATGTTGGATATTATGCAATCTATTTGGGTAAATGAAAATCTTGTGAATGGGTGTCGAAATTGAATTATGGGATATTATGAGATTTATTCATAATTGAAAAACTTTGATGTAAATTTATCGGTACAGGGATACCAAATTGAAATGATGATAGCATGCAATTACATGATGATAATGCATAGAAATGCATGAGTTTGTGTTACAGACTAATCTACAGGTCATGGGCTATGAAATAGCCAAGGGATAATGATGATGAAAGTGGATATCAGGACCACTAACCGAGAAACATTATGGTATGAATATTGTATGTGGAATTTATATTGGTTTGGATGCATTGCTATGATATGTGGACCACTGCATGATTTTAGGTGATGACACTGCACAAAACCGAATAAACGATGACAAAACCTCCAGCAACACGATGCCACTGTATATTGCATTGTAGGGTGTGGACCCTAGTCCTGTTAGGAGGGGTGGAGGCATTTACCATCGTGTATCCTCCATTGTAGGGTGTGGACCCTAGTTATGATTAGGAGGGGTGGAGGAATTTCCCACCGTGTATCCTCCGAAACCTGAAGTCATGGGAGGACGGTGTTAGTTCACACTCCGCAAGACGTGTGATGATGACTGTCAGATGCCTGCTAGGGAAGCTTGGTCGAGATAGCGACACTTCCGCTTACGGGTTCTATTTGGAGTTAGGTAAATATAGTTGACCCTCCAAGATAGTCTAGCAGAGGAAGGATAGGAATGGATATAGAAGTAGGTTAGGGAGGAAGGATGAGTAGTAATAGTTGAGAAAGTATGGAGATTTGTCTTATGGTGGAAGTTAATGTTTTTCCTTCAAAAAAAAAAAGAAATGAATATTCATTATTACGTAACTAAACCACAGTTGTTTAAAATAAAATTGTTGAACCAGATATTAGTAATTAAAGGATTTCTCAAACAATTGATCGATTTGTTGTCTTTTATAAAAGACTAGTCTTGCTGACTGGATTGGATGCATACATAAATTACTAAAGGATGATAGTTTGATTATTATTACATGCACGAGAATTGTATGTACTAGCTACACATGCATTTCTTGTACATATACACTAGTATGTATGAGTTTTCTTGACTTACTTACTAATAATGTTGGTTACTTGTTATGAATGTGTGAACCATGTTTCTTTTCCTTGTACCATAAGATACCTTAACTTCGGGACGAAGTTTCCTAATGGGTGGGTGTATGTAACGACCCTGCTTAAATAGGTGTATATGATTATTAATTATAATTAATTTAATAATATTATTGTCCTAAAAGATTAACTAAACCATAATTATTTCTTAAAATAACATTTACTAATTAATTATTACTAATTAGTTATTCATGATTTTCAATGATTAATTTAAGTATTAATTAACTCATTAATTAATAAGGTAAATAAATAAAAGGAGGATAATAAAGTATATTATTAAAATAAGTTACATACCCGAAAATGGATGACATATTAACTACAAGGGATAAGATATTAAATAAAGGGGATAAGGGGCATTAACGGGAAAGGATAAGAAGGTAATAAATGGGTTAGGTAGGGAGTAAATGAGGCAGGGAGTCGGTGAAGGAGGGATAAGGAAGGGAAGGAGGTGGACGACAGGAATTCTACGGGAGGTTGGGGGATGAAATTTTGGGAGCTCTAGATTTGTAGAGAGAGAGAAGTGAACTTAAGGAGTAGGATTATATCAGTGCACCGGGGTTGCTAGAGGTTTTGGGCATGGGGGCCAGGATATCCGTTGATATCCTGGAGCTAGGGAGTCACCTAGTTGGCAGGGAGGAACTAAGTTTTGGGCAGTGTTTTATGGTGCAGCAGTGGTCAAGAAGGCATTTGGACAATGGAGGGCTATTAGCATTAGGTTCAGGTATTTAATATTTTGCATTGTTTTTAAACTGTTATGAAAATTTTATTATGTGTTGATAAATTTATAAATGCTTAGGTTCTCAATTAAAAGAGTTATTGAACTTTGTTTACGTAAATTCTACTCGGCCCCTACACACACTTTATATTTTCTTTCACGCTCATTTCAAACATGAAATAAATAAAAGAGTCGGGGATTTTCTGTCTATTCATATTCACAAATGGCACCTATCCATTGAGTCTCCCTTGAACAATGCACTTGTTTTGCATCCATGTCCAATAGTTGGGTTATCTATTGTCTACAAGTCGTTACGATCTCCATAGGTTATTTAAATCCACCAACTGGTTACTCTTCCATTCCTCCATGGTAAGTGTTTTGGTCATTAATGAGTCAATGTTTCCAAGTCAAGTCATTTTTCATGTTGTTTTATTCAAGGGAAGTTATCCCATGTCGACCATTTTCAATCCTTTACCCCATCCATCCTAGCCATCCCTGCTTCAATTGTTCTCTAATATTATACTCTTCACACCATATAACTTATATGTTTCATGTCAATTGATTAGGGATATATAAAGGACATCCTTTGATGGATTTCATCATGTTGACACCAAATCATTATCCACGATTGAAATATAGAAATAAGTTAGTAACATAAGATTTGTAGACATAAGTGGAAATTCCCTTACATTTCAAGAATGGGTTTACATCATTATCTCATGTTGAATGAATCTACATGTGTTTGAATTAAACCCATTTATTCATGCTCACAATATTGTACTAGGTATCTTTGGGTCCATCATCATTATCATCAGTGGGTTCCCTGACATCTTTTAATGGTATACATCAATCTTTGGTAATTAGAATATTTCTACAATACCCAACCTCAACTCATTTATTCATATGTTATAGATTCATACCATTCATATTTTGGATGATACCTTTGGTTGGGACCACCACATTCCTTTATGGCATTCCCTTCCAAGTTGCAATGGATTTATTCATGAGTACTTCAGATATGACTCGGGCATCAAGTCATATCACTGATTTGTATATTGTGGCATAGATCCACATTTGTATGTGTTCATGGCTATGTCTTCACTTGTGACATGGATCCATAGTGTATTATTTTTTGGCCGTGATATAATTTTCTACGTCATGCATGGATCCACAGTGTACTATTTTTTGCATCTAGCTTCATTTTTATTACCTAGCATGGGTATTCCCACCTTGATGATGTTGTTATTATGCAAGATTGATGATGGTTTATTTATAGGTTCCTTCACCCACAAGCATTGTGATTAGTTCATAAAGTATTTTTTCCATCATACACCTCTTCTGACATCACACTTTAGGGGGAATATGTTATACAATTATTTTCCACCTAATAACCTGATTAGAAACATCTAGAGGTTAGCAATCTGAGACATTGAATTATGCCATTTTTCTCTTGAGTATGCACCACCTTTCTACCTAGTCGGATGTTGTCCCTTTACAATCTATGATCAAAATTGATGGTTTCTCCCTTTCCTTTTACAAGGTGTGGCTGGTCGCTCTCTACAAGAATGTAGGGTGTGACTGAGTTTGTTATTCCTCAATTAACATTAGTTACCAAAGGATGAGATGAGCAATCGAATTGATTAGAATTCAACCTAGAGAAACCTTATATCTTTAGTACCTAAGAATTATCCCTCATATTGTCTTCATCATCCTATATATTAAGGGTCTCTCATGAGAAAAAGGAGGAGGAAAAGAGAAAGTAAGTTTATTATGTCGGATTAATCACAAAGCTTGGGATAGGAGTTTAGAAATAGGTTCACCAAGCTATCATATTGTAAGTTGCAAACAATTTCATTTTATCAATGGAATATGCACATGAGATTATGTTTATTAATTGGGTTGGTTTTCATTGATGTCAACCCTTGAAGAAAGTCTGGTTGCGAATTTCGTTAGCATAAAGGTTTGGGTAATGGACCCAAGTTTGTTTGATGTATAATGATATGAGTTTTAATATATTTTAAGGCAAGACTATTCTATATGGATATTACATGTCATTCAATTTCCGGTGGTATGTGGAAAGTGGTTGGAAAGAAGAAATTATTAAAATAATAAAGTTAAGTGATGAGTGTACTATAAGTCAAAGTGGATAATTATTTATTTATTTAAATAATAAAGTTAATGGATAAATTACTAAATGGCGAAGTGGTTAGAAGTGGGTTATCCCTAAAATAAGGAAAGTGGTTTAATATGGTTAGAAGGTAACCCCTTGAGGAAACTACATAAAAGTATAAATAAGAGGCAAGGGTATCTCATTTTAATCACACTTGAGCATATTGAATATATACAAGTGAATAAGGTAACCAAAGGATATCTAAGGCGAATTTCAGAGGGAGGGTGAAGTAAAGAAGGCCAAAATTCAAGGGAGGATAAATTATCTTGATGATGCTTTCTAAGGTATGTTATTTATAGGTCATCTCACCATTTTCACAATAATGTTTTTTATAGAATGATTCAGACCACGAAATGTAGATGCCATTGAGGAAACAATCAAAGTAGTTGTGATTAAATTTCACCTTGTGGGTCATTGTATTTTTGGAGTTACATTCTATGGAAAACAGGGTTTGTGGCTAGTCCTGAAACTAGTCTAAAACATGTGTTTCTTGTAAAAATGTCAAAACTTATTCATAACATGTCCAAATTAAGTAAGACCAAATTTATTGGTTAGATTACACTTTGTAGTATTGTTTTTACCATTTTCAGATCCATACAATGAATATTCCATGCGGGGAACTCTCTACAAGTTCACTCTCTAGAATAAGACATAATTCAACAAGCTATGCCATTTTTTTTATAACTCTTTTTTGAGAGGTTACAAGTAGTAAAACCTTGAGACATTTCATAAAAGACATTGAAGAACATTGTGTACTATTTTCAGATCTTTATTGATTACAAGTACATAGTTATGATTATTTCAGGTTAGGGTTGATGACTAATACAAAATTAGTCATGTGAGACTAAAGTAAATTTTGATGAAAATGCTAGTCTCTTGTTGTTAAAGTTAAGGAAGGTTTGTAGGCATGTGATCATATACACCATGTCTATTACAGAGTTACAAATAAGATTTGGATGATGAAATTGATGAGGTATTTTGGTTAAGGTACATGTTGGGTACATGGTTGAGATAAGTAGTTGATGAGTTGTCACACACATGAGGTGTATAGTTGATGATGTTGGTAAATATTGATGAGTCATAGTTTGTTTGTATTTGATGCATGATTGGTACATATTTGGTGCATGGTTGATGCACTCATTGATGGTATAGGTTGAGGTATAGGTTAATGCATGGTTGATGCACTTGTTTATGGTACAGATTGATTACAGGTTGTTTGGTACAAGTTAAGGTATAGTTTGGTGCATGGTTGATGCACTTGTTTATGGTACAAGTTGATTACAGTTTGTTTGATTAATAGTTTGTTTGGTGTAGGTTGATTGGTATAGGTTTCAACATATCTCACAGTGATAGAGTGGCAGTGGTTCCATCATTCTACTTCTACGGTAGGGTGGGTGGACAGGGCAAGGACAGGTGGTTGTAGCCATATTCCAGTTGTAGCCGAAGAACATAGGGTTTGTATCCTCCTTCTGGTTGTAGCTAGAGAATTGGGGATTTGGAGCTTCCCTCGGGTTGTATCCTAAGAAACTAGGGTATTGGAGCCTTCCTCCAATTGCTACTAGAAAACAAAGGAAGTTGGTGCTTCCAATGAATGTAATTCTTAAATACATATAAGAAAATACATTATGTGGTTTTCTCCCGCTTTGGGTTTCCACATAAGAACATTGGTGTACTGTGTATGTGTATGATTTTTCATTTGTTGATTATTTATTTACTTTGAAACTATTGGATGATAATGATACATTGATATAACACTTTCATTTTATGGTTAAAAATGATTAAATTTCTCTATTATTGATTCACCCCCCCTCTCAGTAATCCAACAATTAGTATTAGAGTGGGTTCCTTCAGAAACAAGTTTAACCAATGAAAGGTAGATCATGGATAGAAACAACATGTATAAAATTGGAATATCACTGTTTGATGGACAAAAGTATGCATTTTGGAGAAGAAGGATGAAACTATGTATGCAGGCACAGGGATTTGAAATTTGGCAATCAGTAGTATATGGATACAAAGAACCAAAAATTCCTCCAACACGTGAAAAAATAGTGAAACTCAGTCAAAATAATTCCAAATCCACAAATGCACTTTTCAATGGTCTTGGTGAATTGGTATATACCAAAGTTGTACATTGTAAATCTGCTAAAGAGATTTGGGACAAACTTCAAAATATTTATGAAGGAGATTCAAAAGTCAAAGCAGCAAAACATCCAACTTACAGAGGTCAATTCAAACAACTAAAGATGAAGGAATATGAGAATATTGCAACTTACTTCTTATGAGTCGATGAAACAGTGAAGGTACTAAAATCTCTTCCTATAAGATTTGATCCTAAGATATCAACACTAGAGAAAAAAGTAGATCTAGACTCAATAAGCATGAATGAACTACATGGAATCTTCACAGCATATGAAATGAGAACTGAACAAGAAAATACAGATATAAAAGAAGCAACTTTCAAAGCATCCAAAAGGTCAAAGGCAGGGATGATTTTAAGGATGGAAATTTATTTTAAAATGTAGAAACCTTGGCAAATCTTACTAATCCTTCATATGCCAACTGAAAAATGTTTGGCGATATCTTTGTAAAAAAATTCAAATTTCTAAGGATTTTATATAATTTGTACAAAATTTAGAGTATTTTTAAGGTAAAATAATTTTATCCTACAAAATCTGGGCGAATCATTTTTAGAATAATGAATCTTTTTTAGGGAACAAACATGGAAAATTAGCCCATGAGAAACATTTATCCCCTAATATCATCCATGGTCAAAGTGATGCAGACCCCCAACCCGTAGGTCGAGATCCGCTCACAGGATCGTTCAAAACTCCTTGAGCCGAAGTGGCTCTTTTGGATCCCTATTGGAACCTTCCATGAGTTGATCCATAGGTCCTTATGAATTGTTCCTGCGTGAACAAACACCAAGTGCCAACCCAAATCCCCTTGACCACAATAGCGTCACACCCTTTACTAATTCAGGACTTCGGGTCTCGCAATTTCGCGAGCCCCAGTGTCGAGTTTCTTGGCCCTCTACTACTGAAACCCAAAATTTCAATTCACCGAAATGTTTGGCTGCATCCTCCTCCACATCCGTATCATGTTTCATGATTTTGGGAATCTCGGAACAAAGAATCCCTATCTCTTGTCTTCGAAAATGCCAAAATGTTGAACCACAATGAGTTCAGCAAAGACTGGCTCCCCTATGGGACTTTTCACCGATTTAGAGTTTCGAACTTCGCGCCTTCATGAATCCTGATGCAAGGCTTCTAACTCTCCAACCTATGAAACCCTGAAACAATTAATGAAGTTTGACTCTGCCTGGCTACGAGTACGCCACCTGTCTTTCCCGCCATCCTCTATCTTTGACGCAGATTCTTGCCACCTGTCACTCAAGCTTTATGGATTTCGAGAATTGAAAAAGCCACTGATTACCATCCCCCTAATTCTTCGAAAACCTGAAACTCCATGACAATTCTTGTCGCAACTCACGACTTTGGGACTTTCATTCCACTGGGCTCAACTTCTTGTCGTCAGGATCCCCGAAATTTCGAAATGATTTTACGGCTCAGACAGATCAAAATCAGTGGTCTACATTGGATATTGAAACCAACATAATGGATTCGTCCAAACCTTAACCACCCTGCAACTCCTCTAGATCATACGGTCCTCTCTATCTCGTGAATCCTCCACAGGGAATTTCAACCGCTCGTTTCTTCTTGACAGCTTCTGTGAAATAAACCGAGGTTCTCCATTCTGAACTTTACTTCTGCTGGGTGACTTCGACCCTCATCTCCCTTTAAGGTGTTCAAAGTTATTATCCCTCCTGAGCTTTCAGTTACAAACTCAAACCTCCAAAAGGGTTCCTGCTCGCACTCCTTGTGGCAGACTTTCAAATACTCCAAAGTATTTGATGTTTTGACTCTGTGCACTTTCTACAACAACATTCCTTCTAATCTCCTCTTGGTTGATAAGTTCTAAGATTTTAACCAGCCTGTGCACACCTTGCATGACTTATGTTCTTCACTTGCTCTTCTGATAGAATGAGAACAACGATATCCCTCCTGAGCTTTCAGAGATAAACTCTGAATCTTTGTCAACGCACTCCTTGCAGGAACTTCTCTCAGTCAAGAAGAGAAACAATTAAAACTCATTCTCTCTCTCTCAGACTTCAAACATTCAACATGAAATCATACATACACACATTATTGAAGAAAATTCACAATAGAGAGAATAAACAACCATGAACATACCATTCACCATGTATAAACATAAAACATCACAACACCATGAAATCTAATTCAAAGCTTCTTATATTAATTCAAAGCTCCTGTACATGGGGTTTTTTTCTACAACTCTTTGCTTCAACTCTCTCCTTCTGTGTTATGCTAATGTTCTAATGATCTAATGAATTCTCATAATACAAAGGTGAGGGTGTCTATATATGTTTTCCCTCCTGCTCTTCTAAACTGTCTAATCTATATTTCAAATCTACCTACTTTCATTAACTATGCATAAATGCCCCTACATTATATAGATGAGAGCGAATCACTCAAGATATGTTTACAACGTCCAAGATATAAATGTGAAGTATGCCTTCTAGCTATTACATTAACACCTGCTCCTTTAAACTTTCAAAACATTTCAAAACAGGAGAAAGTGCGTGTTGCACTTTCCAACTGTCTTTCGCCTCCACGGTCACTTGACTACTTACGATGCTCTTGCATCATAGTCCCTCACTTGGAAATCTTCATGAACTCTTGTTCATGAGCTCTTGCACGGTCTATCCATGCTTCTAAATTTTTGCTTCATCTTACCAACTGGCATCTTCAATTGGATGTCCATTCCATTTGACCAAGTATTCAAAATACTCCTTCCTCCTGGTCTTTTTGCTGACTCTCTTGTCAATTATACTTTCCATCTGTGGCTTTTCAGCTATAGGCATTTGTTTTGTCCATTGAACTTATTTCTATTCATCTTCTGCTCCTTCTTCTTCATCTCTGTAAGGGTACAAATCCACAACATTGAATATCGGCGAGATTCTGATCCCATCGGGTAATTCAATCTTATATGTGTTTGCCCCAAATTTCTTCAAGACCTTGCATGGTCCAATATTTTTCATATCCAGCTTGTTATATGTCCCCCTTGGGAACCTTTCCTTCCTCAGATGTCCAAGAATCAGATTACCAACTTCAAATTAAAGTTCTCGCCTATGTTGATCTGCTCTGTGCTTCTATTCTTGGCTTCACCTTTGCAATCGCTTCTTGATTCAGCTATGAAGCTCCTTCATTGTTTCTGCAAAGTCCTCTGCATTAGCACTCCTTAATTCATTTTGTTTTGAACCTTTCAATTCAGAAAATCCCCTTGGCTACATTCCATATACAATCTAGAATGGACTCTGCCCTATGCTTCTGTTGATTGAATCATTGTAAGCAAATTCTGCCTATGGCAGAATATGATCCCATTGACTGTGGTGTTCAGTCACTAAGCTCCTTAGCAAATCTCCTAAGGTCCTATTTACAAATTTTCCTTCCCATATGTTTGAGGATGATACCCTGAGCTAAATGACAAACTTTTCCTCATCTTCTTCCATAAATTCCTCCAGAAATGTTCAACGAACTTAGTATCTCGATTATACACGAATACTCCTTCGCAAGCTGTGAAGTTTGACGACTTCCTTGAAAAACAGGTTTGCAATGTAAGTTGTGTCACTGATTTTTTGGCATGGTATGAAATGTGCCATCTTGAAAAATTTGTCTACTACCACAAAGATCAAATAACATCCTCTTTTTGTTCTTGGCAGTCCCAATATAAAATCCATGCTCACTGCATCCCACGACCTTTTAGGTATGGTTAATGGTTGGTATAACCCTGTGTTCTGCCTTTTCTCTTTTGTGTGTTGACAAATTCTGCATTTGTCCACAAATATCTTAACATCTGTCATCATTCCTGGCAAAAAATATGAGCCATTCAATTTTGAAAACGTCTTATCATGATCGAAGCATCCGACCAATCCTCCACTGTGCTTTTCTTTCAACAGATTCTCCCTCATGGAGCATTTTGGAATACATAGCTGATTTCCCTTGAATAACAATCCTTCCCGGATCATGTATTCATCCCATTAGCTTCTGTCCCTGAGAATTGGATTCTTAAACACCTCATACGCTTCCTTCAAATCTGGGTCATCTCTGTACATTTCTTTGAGGTTATCAAAACCCAAAGTTTTGACTCTAAATTCCTGCATAAGCAAACATTTCCTGCTCAAAGCATCAACAACTTTGTTAGCAGTTCCAGAAATATGCTTAGTTACAAAAGTAAAATTTTGCATTTATTCAACCCATTTAGCATGTTTTTGGTTCAACTTCTCTTGTTGAGTCACAAATTGTAAAGCATGATTATCACTGTACAAAAAAAACTCTTTAGGAACCAAATAGTGTCTCCATTTCTTCAGAGCTTGTACAACCGCATAGAATTCCTTTTCATATGTGGAGTACTTAACCTTCACTTCATTCAGTTTCTCACTGAAGTATGCGATCGACCTATTGTCTTGGCTCAAGACCGCTCCAATTGCATATCCACTCGTGTCACACCTGACCTGGAATGTCTTGCTGAAATCTAGAAAAACCAAAATTGGCTGCTTAATGATATTCTTCTTCAACAGATTGAAACTCTTCTCTACTTCCTCTGTCCAATGAAAATCTTTATGTCTTTTCTGCACCATATCCATCATCAGTGCACTAATTCCACTGAAATTTCGGATGAATTTCCTATAGAAACTAGCTAAACCATGGAAGCTTCGAACTTCAAACACACCTTTCAGTGATGTCCAATTCTTATTTGCGTTCACCTTTTCTAGGTCCATCTTCAACTCATTTTTAGAGATAACAAAACCCAAATAAATGAGTTTTGTCCTCATAAATGTTGATTTCTTCATATTAATCAGCAATTTCTCTTGCTGCAATCTCCTCATCACTGCATCTAAATGCTTTAAATGCTCTGCTTCAGTTTTGCTGAAAATCAATATATCGTCAAGATATACAATGAAAAATTTCCCTATGAAATCCTTCAAGACTTCATTCATCAATCTCATGAAAGTACTAGGTGCATTGATTGAACCAAATGGCATGACAAGCCATTCATACAGCCCTTCATTCATCTTGAATGTTGTCTTCCATTCATCACCTTCTCTCATGCGAATCTGATGATATCCGCTTTTCAAATCAATCTTTGAAAAAAATCTTGCTCCACTCAAGCAATCCATCAAATCATCCATCCTTGGCAATGGAAATCTGTATCTGATGGTGATCTTATTGATCGCTCTTGAGTCTGTACACATCCTCTAGCCTCCATCTTTCTTTGGGATGAGTACTGTAGGAACAACACATGGAATCAAGTTTTCCCTAACTAATCCTTTGTTCATTAAGTCTTGGACCTGCCTCTTGACTTCTTCAGTCTCCTGCAGCATTAATTTGTACGCTGCTTTGTTTGGTAAACTAGCTCCAGGTATAAGATCAATGTGATGGCTTATACCCCTGATTGGTGGTAATGAATGAGGTAGGTCGTCCACTACTATATCAATGAACTCTTCCAGTAAATCCTGGATTTCCTCTAGTAAATCATCTACTCTTGTATTGGTTAAGAAAATTCTAGGCTTCCTGACCACAATAAATTGTGTGTGTTCCTTCTTCTTAACCTCATTAACAAGTTCCTTCCCACCCATGAGAAGTACAGTGTTGCTCACCTCTGGTTTCACTTCTTTATCCTTAATCGGCAACAACATGTGAGTCCTTCCATTCTTCTCTAGGGTGTATGTGTTCTTTCTCCCATCATGAACCACATTTCTATCATATTTCCATGGTCTACCCAGCAATAGATGACAAACATCCATGGGAATGACATCACACAATATTTCATCCTTATATCCTTCTATTTTAGATTCAACTAAACATTGTTTAGTGACATTTACTGGATGTCCTTTTTGTAGCCATGAAACTCTGTATGGGCTTGGATGTACAACAATCTCCAGCTCCATCTTTTCTACCATGTCTGTAGAAATGAGATTATCTGTGCTACCGCTATCCATGATTACCTTGCATACCTTGTCTTTAGTTTTTCAAGCAGTTCGAAATAAACTGTTCTTTTGGGCTGGGTTCTTTGCCTCCTTCTCTGGTGTTAAGAGAACTTTCCTCATCATAAAGGATCTTCCACCCTCAACATCCTCTGCCTCAACATTCCGTCCTTGTGCTTCAACAATGTGAGTTTCACCACCTTCTTTCTTTCTATCTGGACACTCATAAGATTTATGTCCATTTTTCCCACAGACAAAACATTTCACTTCACCTCCTGAGCCTCTTCCTCTTCCTGTAGCTCAAGGAAAAGTGTTTCTATCGGCATACTACCCTCTCTATGAGCTTCCTCCTCTCTCATGATAAGTTTGAGGTTTCTTCCTCTCTTATTTAGGTTTCTGAGTTTTGTCTTGGTCAATTGTTTTGCCTCTGGCTTGACTTCTACCTCAGCCTCTTTGACCTTGCTTTCAGCTCAGCTTCTCTTCAGCTTTCAGAGCCATCTGATAAGCATCTTCCACATTATGAATGATCATCATACTCATCTCATATTGAATGTCATATCTCAAACCCTTCATGTACCTAGCAACCTTTTCATCATCGCTTTCTCGATGACCTTCTCTGATGTTTATCTTGTAGAAATCCTCATTTTATTCCTTCACTGTCATCAGCTTCTATCTCAAATTTTGCATCCTCTGAAACATAGTGATTTGATAATCCTTGGGTATGAATTTGGATTTCATCTTCTCAACCACCCTATCCCAACTTTTGATTTTCTGCTTGCCTTTGCAGCATCTGTCATCCTGTAGTTCATCCCACCATAGTGATGCATGCCCTTTACGTCTAGTGACAACATGTTTGACTTTTCTATCTTCCTTGACATCCTCATAGTCAAATTATTTATCTAGAGCTCTAATCCAGTCTAGAAGATCTTCAACATCTAGGTTTCCCTCATACACTGGAATGTCCATCTTTTCCCTAGAACCTATCCTTGCGACAACCCTAAATAGGCATTCTTCTGTAGCATCTTTGACTGCAAATTCTTCTCCTTCATGCCCAGCTTCATTTTCATTGTCAACCTTGCTGATATCCCCAGCGTCGACTGTGCACCTCTGTGTTGTCTCCATGGCATCAAACCTATCATGTAATTTGAACATTTATCTTTCCATTGCTAGATCAAGCATAGCCACTGGCCTGTCTCTTCTTCTCAGTGGCATGGCTGAGAAATATTCCCCCTTTCTCTGCTACAGAATGCAAAGACTTCTTTCTGAGCTCTAATACCACTTGACACAGACCCCCAACCCGCAGGCCGAGATTCACTCACAGGATCGTTCAAATCTCCTTGATCCGAAGTGGCTCTTTTGGATCCCTATCAGAACCTTCCACAAGTCGATCCATAGGTCCTTATGAATTGAGCTTGTGTGAACAAACACTAGGAACAAACCCAAATCCCCTTGACCACAATAGCGTCGCACCCTTTTCTAATTCAGGACTTCGGGTCTCGCAATTTCGTGAGTCCTAGTGTGGAGTTTCTTAGCCCTCTACTGTCGAAACTAGAAATGTCGATTCACTAAAATTTTTGGTTGCATCTTCCTCCACAGTCGTATCGCGTTTCACAATTTCAGGAATCTTGGAACAAAGAATCCCTATCTCTCGTCTTCGAAAATGCCGAAATGTAGAACCCCAATGAGTTCAACAAAGACTAGCTCCCCTATGGGACTTTTCAGCGATTCAGAGTTTCTGACTTCGCGCCTTCATGAATCTGGATGCAAGGCTTCCGGATGTCCAACCTACGAAACCCTGAAACCATTAACGAAGTTTGACTCTGCCTGGCGACAAGTACGCCACCTGTCTTTCTCGCCATCCTCTATCTCTGATGCGGATTCTTTCCACCTATCACTCAAGATTTTCGGATTTCAGGACTTGAACAAGCCACTGATTACCATTCCCGTAATGCTTTGAAAACCTGAAACTCCATGACAATTCCTGCCGCAACTCGTGACTTCGAAACTTTCATTCCACTGGGCTCAACTTCTTGTCGTCAGGATCCTTGAAATGCCGAAATGATCTCACATCTCAAAAATATCACAATCAATGGTCTACATTGGATCTTGACACCAACAAAATGGATTCATCCAAACCTTAACCGCCCTGCAACTCCTATGGATCCTATGGTCCTCGCTATCTCCTGAATCCTCCACAGAGAATTTTGACTGCTCGTTGCTCCTTTACAGCTTCTGTGAAACAAACCGAGGTTCTCCCTTATGAACTTTACTTCTTCTAGGTGAATTCAACCCTCATCTCCCTTTGAGGTGTTCAAAGGTATTATCCCTCTTTATCTTTCAGTTACAAACTCAAACCTCCAAAAGGGTTCCTGCTCGCACTCCTTTCTGTAGACTTTCAAATACTCCAAAGTATTTGATCTTTCGACTCTGTGTAATTTCTGCAACAACAGTCCTTCTACTCTCCTCTTGGTTGATAATTTCTAATCTTTCAACCAGCCTGTGCACACCTTGCATGGCTTCTGTGCTTCACTTGATCTTCTACTGGAATGAGAACAACGGTATCCCTCCTGAGATTTTAGAGATAAACTCTGAATCTTTGTCAATGCACTCCTTGTGGATGTTTCATTGCACTCCTTGCAGGAACTTCTCTCACTCATGAAGAGAAACAATTGAAACTCATTCTCTCTCTCTCAGACTTCAAGCATTCAACATGAAATCATACATACACACAGTATTGAAGCAAATGCAGAACAGAGAGAATAAACAACCATGAACATACCATTCACCATGTATAAACAAAAAACATGATAACACCATGAAATCTGATTCAAAGCTTCTTATATTAATTCAAAGCTCATGTACATGGGTTTTTCTCTAGAACTCTTTGCTTTAGCTCTCTCCTTCTGTGCTATGCTAATGTTCTAATGATCTAATGAATTGTCATAATACAAAGGCGAGGGTGTCTATATCCATTTTCCCTCCTGCTCTTCTAAACTATCTAATCTATATTTCAAATCTACCTACATTCATTAACTATGCATATATGCCCCTACATTCTAAAGATGAGAGTGAATCTCTCAAGATATGTTTACAACCTCCAAGATATAAATGTGAAGTATGCCTTCTAGCTATTACATTCACACCCACTCCTTTAAACTTTCAAAATATTTCAAAACGTGAGAATGTGCGTGTTTCACTTTCCAGACGTATTTCGCCTCCACGCTCACTTGACTGCTTAAAATGTTCCTGCAACACAAATATAAAGGGAAAGAAAAGAGAACATAGCAACAACAATGACTTCTCAGAAGGCAATGAATATGAAGTGGCCAACCTTGTCAGAAGATTGAACAAGAGAACCAATGACATATATAAAGGTAAGATTCCATTGATTTGTTTTAATTGTGATGATATTGCTCATTTTTCTAAAAAATGTCCCCATAAGAAAAATAAGAGGAATGATGAAGATTACTCAAATAACAAAGAAACATGTAAAGGAAAAAGAACCAAAAAGAAATCTTTCAAGAAAATCTTATGCACCAAAGAAGACATATCATCATCAGATGAAGATGAAGTTAGTGACAGTGAGACATAAAGAGATCTATTCATGGAAGTATAAGACTCTGATAAATAATACACCAAGGAAGAATATGAAGAGACAAAATTTGACTACTAAGGAGAATTGTTGAGTTCCATAGAATTTATAAAAGGAGAAAAGAAGAAAAACAAGAAGCTACAAGCAGAACTAGACAAGAAAGAAGAAAATCAAGAACTAGAACAAATGATCATGAAACTGAAGGTTCAAATAGAGGAATATAAAATAATTGAAGAACAACTCAAAGAACAATTAGAAGAAAGAGATAGGATCATTGGAAATTTGGAAGCAAAGATTGTCACAATGAGAAATGATGTTCAAAAGAAAAATATCTAGAACAACTCAAAAGTTTTGGATGACATTATCAGCAGTGAAAATCATGATTATGACATGTTCATAATTAGATACAATCAGACCTAAAAGGGATCAAGATCCAAAACAATAGAACAAGAAACATATCCAAAAATTTATTGCAGAAAAAATCAAAGAGGATAGGAATACCTACAAGGAAGATTACAGGGACACTCCTCCAGCGAGAAGATTTAGATTTCAGAATCAACAACCGACATAAACAAATAGGACTCAAGAAGAAGAAGGATTCATAAAAATAACTCCTTTCAAATATCTTCAACTACCAGGCATCAAACTATATTTTTTGGTTTATGTTATGCATGCAATAATTTTGGACATAAAGTTGTAAATTGGAGAGCTAATAGGAGGAACATAAACAACTTTGAATGTCATACACAAAATAGTTATCCAAGAAGGCCTATTGAAACACAAATAACAAGCTACAATAGGTTTTAATCATTGAGCACTAAAGTGGAATAATACAAGTGCAACAACTTTGGATACATGGACAAAAATTGTAGAATGACAACCCCTCCTAGAGAACCAAAACAAAACTAGAACAATCACAGACAAGAACCTTAGAAGAGAACATGGATAATAAAGAAGAATCAATATAGAAATGAATAATGCACACTCGGTCTACAAGATAAGCATAAGAAATGTGGTTTATATATTGACAGTGGTTGTTCAAAACACATGACAAGTGATAAAGATATGTTTATTACATTAATAAAGGAATGAGATGGATCAGTCTTCATCGGAAATGATGATTCGACTAAAATCATTGGAAAAGGCACAGTCATAATTGGAAACAACAATACCAAGGTAGAAAATTTTCTACTAGTAGAAGATATGAAACATAATCTTCTATGTGTAATTCAAATGTGTGACCAGGGTCATAAAATTACTTTCGATTCATAGAAGTGAGAGATAAGAAAAGAAAGTTTAGGAAAATTGATTGCAACAACTGCAACAACTTCAAGCAACATATATGTATTAAGTGAAATTGGAAATGAAAAGTGTTGTCTAGGAAAGGAAGATGAAAGTTGGCTATGGCATGAAAGAATGGGTCACATAGACTTTGATAACCTTGTCAAAGTCAGAAAAAGGGGATCAATTAGAGAAATGCCCCAAATCATGAAACAAACCCACACTTTATGCAAGCATTGTCAACAAGGAAAGAAAACAAATACCAAGTTCAAATCAAAGGAGTATTCAACCACAAGACCACTGGAAATTGTGCATATTGATCTAGTTGGACCAACTACAACAAAGGGTTTAAAAGGTGAGAAATAATTTATGTTATTAGTTGATGATTGTACAAGAATGAATACAATTTTCTTTCTTAGGAATAAGTCAGAAGATTTTGAAAACTTCAAGGTCTACAAGGAAATGGTTGAAAATGAAATGGATTCAAAAATCAAATGTTTGAGATATGATAATGGAGGAGAGTTCACTTGAAAGGAAATTATGGAATACTGTTGTAGGCATGGAATAAAAAGGTAAATTTTTCGTTGCTAGGACACCTCAACATAATGGAGTTATTGAAAGAAAGAATAGGACAATACAGGAAATGGCTCGAATAATGGTAATGGATTCAAAATTGACAAACATTTTTTGGACACATGTAGTGCATATAGCAATTCACATTCAAAATGGATTAATTCTCAGAAACAACAATGACAAAAATTTCTACTATCTATGGAAAGGAAGACCAATAAATCTGAAACAGTTCAAAGCATTTGGAAGCAAATGCTACATCAAAAGAGAATATGGAAGAATGGGAAAGTTTGACTCTCATGTGGACAAAGGAGTGCTTATTGGTTACTCAAATACAAGGAAATAATACAAATGTTACAATATGAAATTGAAAAACATTGTGGTATGTGGAAAGAACCGATTCATCAGTATCTTGGCTAAGCAATACTGATTCAAAGTATATTTTCTTCCAAATACTCTGAAGGTTGGTGAGTGTTGAGTATCTTGGCTAAGCAATACACAATCATTACTATCTTTATCTATTGAAGGATCAAATCCTATCACTGAGAGAGGGGGGGTGGTGAATTAGTGACAGAATAATTTTATCAATTTTTCTTTTGTTAATGCAAACAATATATTAGCTCAATATTTTATAGTGGAACCCAATTGGGAAAACCACAAACACTTTTCTATTAACTGGGAAATTTTGTTTTACATGTTACATAGAAGGAAGATTTTTTTCCTCTTAGATCAATACCAATTGATTAGGATGCACCCACACCCTTGTTCACCAGCACCAAATCGTAGGAGGCTTCAACCCCCTATTTAGTTAGCTTCAACTGACAAGGAAACACCTACTCCCCTGCAGGCTCCAACCTGCCCTTACACCACCGAACGATCCTTAATTTATGAATCTCGAAAACTTTAGTATCATATCTTCACTACTTCTATCTCTACTTCTATGATTTAATATATCTTTTCATTCAAATTGCAAAGACACTTTCTTCTCACCACTCTTTCTCATTTATATAATCTTCAAAACAACGTGAGTTATAACACATTGTCTCCTTTCATTTGGACCATTGTACCTCTTCATTTAACTTAACCATAATCACTGCAGCTACTATAAAAATCAAGTTCTACTAAGGCGCTTCATTGAAACCATTACATATGACCGACATCGCAAAACCATGGGCCTATCGACTTAAGCGATGTATAATCTTTTGCCTTTAATTATCTTATTCCATATGACCAATATAGGCGGTGACCAGGTGCTAGGCCAAGCATGTGCTTGATCACTTATCATAATCAATAGTCACATTTTAATATCCTTATTAGATGGACGATTCTCATTTACTTCAGGACTTCGGGGGTTCGGATAATCGTTGTTCCATTTTCCTCTGTAGTGATCACCTACTGAATAGGTCATAAAACGGTGGATACCACTTGTTGTTGGTTAACACTTCCACTTACACTATCATTCCACTGTACTTGATCAACGTTTGAGAATGCTCTCAAAGTTTTCTTCAGATCAGACTACTCATGTCCACTTTGGGACTTCAGGACTTAGATCATTTGCTGGTGGTGAGACTACCAAAGTAAAACTCTCGGAATGATGTAACTTGTTGATGTCACTTGTTGACATGGCACGGGATGAATGAATGACACGTGTCACTCAAATTTGTGATTTACACATACCTAAAATGTCGATTTCATCTTGACACTTGTGTTATCACTGAAATTTCGTCTGCACATGGCGACAAGAACTCCACATCATCAAAACAGCAATGAAGTCATTCATGGCACTGAATTAAGTTCACAGCATTCCAGAAGGGTCAAAAACTATACAAAGTAACCAAAAATTGAAGGGCACTTTACAGCAGCTTGGTGCGCGCACATATGCGCGGGACAAAAATGTGTTTCTGGCGCATGCGCGCCCCGACGCGTGCCTGTCAACACAAAAAGTCATGCATCTGCTAATACAACGCATTAATTGCTTAAGTCGGCCTCCCGACCGCCAATGGACCGGCCCCCAAGATGATTTGACCTTCAGATCAGGGTCGGCTCTGCAAATTCGGTGAATTAATGGCTTAAGTGAACCCTAAACAGGTCTGTGTTTACACCGGA